>ML978362.1:0-30904 GCA_010015745.1 Setomelanomma holmii
TCCTCCTCCTCCTCCTCCTCCTCCTCCTCCTCATACGCGTATCTACCCTCTTCTTCCGCGCCCATGTCGTCTTGGACGCTAGCTTGATGTTCAGAGTTTAATAATACTCTGATATGTGGGCATCCTTCTCCCCCTCCGCCATGATACTGACTCCTGCAAACATCATCTTCCTCATCTGGTCTGGAAGCTACGGTTGCATCGTCGGCCGATCCCTGCGCGGCCAATCTCTCCAATCTCTCGATATCATCCTGAAGCAAGAACTGCAGTAGGCTATAGCCTCCAGCATCATCAGCCCAATGAGGCGGCGGCATTGGGGATGGCGTTGGATAGAAAGACTCCTCATCCTCGTCTGGGTAGCGTTGTACAGAAGCTCCCACATGGACATCCTGATCGAGTTTGAGTGCTGGTGATGGAAGTGGTGTCAAATCCCCAGAGTCGTCCGGAAGTGTTCTGTACGCGATGGAAGTAGTACTCACACGCTTGCCACGCAGCTCTTCGGTTGAGATGTACCCATCTTGACCAGGCACAGCAAACCCGTCATTCCTACAAATATGTTGCTGCCGTTTGGTGGAATTTGGTTGTGGAGGGTGAAACTGTAAGTCTGGCTCGTTGTATCCATACCAATAACTATACCGTGGTACAGGATCCTGCTGCTCCAAGTTCTGGTGCGCTGGGTGTCGATATATGACCGTCGAAGGCTCGTGTCTTGCTTCATGATGCAGAGCACTTCTCTGTAGATCATCTCCAGAATATGTGCACTGTACTCGTGGCTGCAAGGGCATACCACGCCGGCCCATTCTTCCGAGGAGTCTTGGACGCAGAGATCCGTACGGCTGATTCACAAGGTCTTCACCGAGCTCATCGTAATGTCTGCCTTGATGCTCGTGCTGGTCTCTCTGCGCTCCCAGACGCTGCAAAGCAGCCAAATCTTGTCTCACACGCCCCTCAGCTTCACAATGAAAAGGGTTGGCCATGTTTTCGAAGACGACTTCGTCGTGTTCATTGTCTTGTATCGTTGGATGCAAATGCTGCTGATTGCCAAAGCGCCTTTGCGTGTTTCTTGCGCGCCTGATGTCGTTGTTACAGTTGGCATTTGAGGCGCGTGTGACAGCGACGAGAAGGAGGCCGAGGACGATGTTCAGGGAAGTGATTAGTGCGGTTGCTGTGTAGCTAGGGTCGAGCATGATGTCAGTCTAAATATGCTGCTGATGAGTGCAGCAAGAAGTGAGAGGCTGGGACAGGATGTTTATATACTCATCGCGTCAAGATTCTGCTGACGATACATTGTCTTGAGTTGTTTGATTCTGACAACGGGCGCGTATGGCTGGCGGACAGCAATCGACTACTTCTGAACATGTATCGAACAAGAAGACACTCCAAACCGCCAACACAACGTCTGTGGATTAAGATGGCATTCCTGTTTGCGAACAACGAATGCATCTTCTGCGCCAAGCTATACTGTCTCAACCAGTCTGAACACGACTACCGGTACGCACCGATGAATGCCAAACAATGCCTTTTTCTGACGACTCATGCCCAACGCCACTCCAATGTCGTTGCGCCCACCCTTCAATACTCCTCCATGCACACACTCTCTATACCCTCGCTTAGTCCCTCCATCTCAGACTCCCAATCACCCGCCTCACTACTCTCCAGGAAGATGCGCTCGAAGCTCCTGTCATTCTCATCCGTGGGACTGACGATGCCATCGAAGCCCGGGATAGTCGCAGCGTAGTATGCTTTCTCAGCGGCTTTCCGCTTCATTAGCTCCTCAAACTCTTGGTAATTGTGTTGGATCTGCTCCTGCGAGAGCTTGTTGTTGATGGGCGCAAGCGGATATTCCGAAGTGGCGCAGTCTGGAGGCGTGATCTCGTCGACGTAGCTGGAGCCGGCGTTGGACGGTGGAGGACCTATGCACATCTCCTGACGCGTCTTCCAAGGAAACGTGGTATGCTTGACGCCACGTAGCGTAGCCGAGTGAGGCCTGGTGGGTATGGCAATCCTAGGACGATCTAGCTTCTCAAACCAACAACCGGTGTCACCCTCCGTAGGCGAAGTATGCGCTTCACCCATGGGACCTGTGGTGACGTTGCCGAGGTGGGCATAAAGAGAATCATCCGCTGCTTGTTGAAGCTGCCAAGCCATAACGTTTGCGTCTATGTCCTCATCCGGTTGCTCAAGTTTGCGGCGTTTCGCATCAACCTCCAGATCGAGATGTTCGAACTTGTCGAGTGCACATCGGCCCAAGTGCTTCATGATCTCCTCAGACGAGCGAGACACCTTACGTTTGATGTGTGCCCACTCGAACAGGCCTTCATGCTCATCGTTCGCCTCAAAACGTGCTCTTCCCAGGCGCCACGGTGGTTCTTCGTCTTGAGTGGTAGCCGGGTTCGCCGGAGGCGCATAACACGAATCTAGCCCCTGGCTGACCACCGAGTCTCTTCTAGACTTGTCATAGTGGATTTCATCGTTGTGCATTGTATCGTCCAGACTTTGGTGGAAGTCTTTGTGACCTCGGGACTCGACCGTTCGTTGGGGCTCACCAATGAAGGCATTACGGGCTCTCACCCATCGCTGTCTTGGCAAGGGAGAGGTAGATTGTATGACAGTACCATCATCAGTTCCGGCGTCGAATAGTTGGAATGGCTGCAAGAGCACATCCATCAGGCGTTGATCCTCTGGGTGTAGTTCTTGAGACCGATCTTTGCCTTCCTTGGAGAACGGAGTGCTGGTGTAAGAGGGTACCCAAGGAGATCCCGTGTCGGGAGGTTGTTGACCATTTGCGGGACCAAAGCGCTGAGCAGGGTCTTGTGGTTGTGGAATAAACCAATTGTTATTGTTCGCTCGTGCTGTGGCGTCCGCATGAGAAACACCGAGCTCGCGCACAGGTCTAGGCGCTTTCCCATGTATGCGAGCTCGAAGTTTATAGCGTGATATACATTCAAATCGTACGCCGGCCGGAAGCTGAGTCGTGATAAGCACATTTAGCACCGTGTTCACCGTACCTCGACACTAGCACAAAGTTAGTATCCGAGCACGACCATGGAATTGGCACTGCACACCTGCTCCACATGCGTGAGCGGAGCATGAAAGAACTTTCCAGCTATGTGCCACTGGAGAGGTAGGTCGGAGCGCGATATTGTGTATCCGATGGCATCCTCATCCGCATCGTTGCCTGGCAGTGGTGTCTTGCCCAAGCTCGTTGGTTCGACATGAGGGATGATACGATATGTCTCGTCACCGTAGTAATCGAGACGAAGATCGCGAAAAGCAAGTCTGGGCATCTGCCAACGGACCGCCGCTTCAACGGTCATAACACCATCGTGGTAAGAATGAGAAACGTCGAACAGCACACGAGCGCCGTCTCTAGTGTAGAAGAAGCAATCGCGCGTGCGAATAAAGTTGTGCACGACGCTGGGCAAGTTTCCGGTTGATAGCGACCAAGGAAACTTCCTGTGGAGGGTCTCGCTGCGATGGACCCCATACACACGCGAGATCATTTCTGCGACAAGCGAAGGGACACAAATCCTGGCGTCTAAGCTCTGTTCGAGATGCAGGAACCGATCGAGGCGTGAGACAAGAAGGACTTCGTTCGCGGGATCTATTACACTGTGTAAGAACATGAACATGGATATGGTGGCTTGATTTCATACCGGAGTATTTTCTCAGCCAGTCCGAGAAGCTGCCTCGAAGGCCGCTCTCGATGTGAGCTGCCAGACACTCGGTGAAGATTCGCTCCCAGGCTGCTATTTCTTCTCCCTGCGAGGGCGATAGGCCTTTCCAGCATGATACCACGTCGAGATGCTGAGTCGCACCGTGAGCCATGGGCGAACGTCGCACCTGTGGCATCAACAGCGAAGAGGCCGGTCGGGTTCCACCACAGGACAGGCCGGCTTCATCGGCAGGCAGCCCATGAAGCACGATATCGAGGTTTAGTCGAGCGACAAGCTTTTTTAAATGCTCACTGTGTGACCTGGCGGGGCTATTGTTCGGAGGTGGCGGATGGGCGTGGCCTGCAACGCCAGCAGTGGTATCGATGTAGGACTAAATGATTAGCTCCGATGCGAGGACAACAAGAAGATCACTCACAAGATCCTCGAGCCCCATGGCGAATACTGCGTGCTATGCGATATCAGGTAACGATGTCGTGTGGACCAGGTTGACGAGATGAGGCACAGATGGCTCCCGTATGTGCTGTTGGCTGATGAATGTTCGATGCCATAGGACGCGCCGTTATCAAGGAAGCGGCATTAACAGTTGCGTGGCCACGGAGGTCTCGAAGGCGGTTGCGTGTGTCCAGCTTGAAGCAAGCGCATATTCGCGTATGAGGCAATCACGACTTCCAAATCAGATAGCGTCCATTGAGGCTCGCGTGGTCAGTCGCTCGTTCTTGTTCCCAAGTTTCGAGATCTGGAGGAACGCGTCCACGCCATAGCCCTCGAGACTATGAATCTCAAGACTCCCCGCCCAGTACTCTGAGTACAGCCTTGACATGGGTAGTCCGATGCCGAGTCGCAGATCTGGCGCGCGCCCGGTGAGCGAAGAGAGCGAGCCATGATGTGTGCCAGCGTCACCATGCTTCGATCTGGTCCCAAGATTCTGCTGTAAGTCATGCGACAAGTCGTGTCCAGGCACTTGCAGCTCTTGGTGTTTCCCAAGAAGTTTGGGCACCCTCGCCAGGTTCTTCAGCCTCTTTTCGCGACGAGGACCTTTGCTGAAGCTCCATAGATACGGCAGGACTTCATTGGGAATGCCGCCACCTTGGTCCGATATTCTGATAATGACATGCTGGGTTGTCTCGCAGATCAGTACCTCGATTGGCGGTGGCTTGGCATCCTTCGAGGTGCGCTGCTCGATCACCGCTTGTATTGAGTTCCGCAACAGCTCGCCGATGATGTACTCGAGGTGGCTGAGAATGTACGGGAAAGTAGCCTCAAGATGCCCATAGATCTTGATCTCTGGTATGTGCACCTTGGGACCATATGCGCGTCGAATCAGCTCCTGAGTGTTCTTCCCGCAATCCTCGACAATCTCTTTCGCATTGCATCTGAGAAATATCTCGCCGACTGCTTCTTGGTCATGCAGCAGCTGCGCATTGGGAAAGTGCCAAGGCGAATTGAAGGTTTCTGTGAGGGCGAGGTGCTGTTCCGCTATGACTCGTCGAGAGATGCGCTGCGTCGATTAACACGGTTTTGCTTCGCTTGTGAAAGACACCATACCGATCTCAACATGGTGGTCATGAACTTGTCCGTCTCCTCAGGCTTCATCAGACTACGCACTTCCAGCACGCCGATCGCCAGCCGCGGGATGACCGTCGCATGTTCGGTCAGCGTCTCCTCCAACACCTTGCAGTACTTCTCATTGTCCTCTAAGGTTCTGATATCGGGTACTCGGCGAAAGCGTTCGAAGGCGCGTAGGTACGACTCGTAGACATGGGCGAGGTGAGGGTTCGCGACGACAACATACGGGAGGGTCTGAATATCGCGGAGTCGGTGGGCGAGTCTGGCACTTTTCAGTGGTGGGTTCTGAGAGTTTTCATTGCCATTGGCACCTTGTTGGCAGCTCCAAGCGACAGTAGTTCGCCGAGTCGATCAAACGGCGTTCTGTGAGAGTCCTCCCGAAGAAGGTCAGCTGACGCAAGCTTATGGGCCTGGCTTCACGCTGCACCCATCTGGACGAGTGTCAATTTTAAAGGCATACTTGCATGCTGATGTTTGCAGTCCTTACTCGTCGAGCGCCGAGGACGGCCTCCATGCTGGAGCTACAGCTGCGGCATGTGCATATCGCCTTGCAAATAGTGTCGGTGATTGGAGTGGAGCTCGACTGAAGCTTGTATAGCGGCTGGCACCTACGAAGACGCTTCTTATGCCTCTGTTCATAGCTGGTGAAGAGCAGAATGCCATGGGTGGTGGGGAGGTCAATGCATATTGAAGCTCCAGCAAACTCCGCAAGTGACTCTCCGAAGCTCGCACAGGATCCACACGTAGCAGGATTAACTGCTATTGGCTAACACTTCACGAGAAGGACGAACAAGACACCGCCGGCCTATTCGATGATGTTCATGTGAGCTGCACGCGTTTGTGTTTGATCGTCTACCCCACGCGTGTTGTGCGTGCTAGGGCAATGACGTCTGCCCTTAGGTTGCTCGGAAGACCGCCGCGGGACCTGAAGCCTCTCTCCGCAGGCTGCTGCCAAGCGCCACTATTGATACACGACAAACCTCGGACAGAGGCTGCATCTATGTAACAGTGATTCAAAGTTACATTCTCTGGTGCGTGTTTCCAAGCATTATAGTGCCTGCCCTCCCTCGCAGTGGGTAGTGCATGGGTCGTCCTTCTTGATTCGTCGTCATTGTACCGCACGCCACCTCTAGCGAGGAACCCATCCTTACCCGGGAGCTGTCCGCTGCTGCACTCGCCCACCTACACTTTGCGAGGCCACGGGCGCGCGGCATTCTTCACACTTTTGTGCTTCTACAGCAGTGAAAGGCGGCCCTTTGTGTTTGCACCCTTTGTGCGCTCTTTCCCTCTGTCCTTGCCCACCTGCCCCACCGCCACCCGCGCCTGCCAGAATGGACCAGGTAAGCACTCAGATTTCCACGCACATGCAAATGTGCAGGCTGCCTTCACCGCAACAACAGCCATGGATTACATACGCAAATCAATCGACGAGCTAACTCTACCTGCGCAGATTGGAAGCGACATGCTCGTCGACAGCGAGTACGACGAGAAGCAGGATGTCGCTATCATTACCCCAGACACAGACGACCAGATGGACGAGGTCGACGCTGAGCCCGAGCCTCGCGCCGACGAGTACGAGGCCTTCATGAAGAAGCACATGCCTGAGCTCCCCGACCAGGAGACTGAGGCCGAGACACACCACACATGGGAGATCAAGGACTGGCGGACACTCACCCGGCGCGAACAAGGGCCGGTCTTCGAAAGCGGCGGACATCCCTGGCGTATACTGTTCTTCCCATACGGCAACAATGTGGACTTTGCATCCTTCTACCTCGAACAGGGCTATGAGGAGAAGCAGATGCCCGAGGACTGGTATGCCTGCGTGCAGTTTATGCTTGTACTATGGAATCCGCAAGATCCCACCATGTATCTCACACATACCGCGCACCACCGCTTCACTGCTGAAGAAGGCGACTGGGGTTTCACACGGTTCGCCGAGCTTAGGCGACTGTTTGCCAACTCATGGGACGACCGGGGACGGCCCATGGTTGAAGACAACCAGGCAAATGTGACCGCCTACATCCGCGTCCTAAAGGATCCTACTGGTGTGCTATGGCATAACTTCATCAAGTAAGCGATCTACCACAAGATTGGCGCTACCATTTCTGACCCTGCTAGCTACGACTCCAAGAAGGAGACAGGCATGGTTGGCCTGAAGAACCAAGGCGCAACGTGCTACCTAAACTCTCTCCTGCAATCGCTCTTCTTCACAAATGCTTTCCGACAGGTATGATCTAAAGGCTCTGATTTACTGGCATGGCTGACCTTGACAGGCTGTATATCAAATCCCAACCGCCGAAGAGTCGGACCGTCTAAACAGCGCCTACGCCTTGCAACGTCTTTTCTATCTACTGCAAACTAACAGTAATGCAGTCGGAACGACAGACCTTACGCAATCCTTCGGCTGGGACTCGAAACAGATCTTCGAACAACAAGATGTTCAAGAACTGTCGCGCGTGCTCATGGACAAGCTCGACGAGAAGATGAAGGGCACCGAAGCGGAAGGCGCTTTGACCAAGATGTTCGTTGGAAAGATGAAGACTTACATATCGTGTATCAACGTCGACTACGAATCATCAAGAATAGAAGATTTCTGGGACATTCAGCTCAACGTCAGCGGAAACAAGAATCTCGACGACAGCTTTCGGGACTACATCCAGGTTGAGACCATGGACGGCGAGAACAAGTACTTTGCGGAAGGATACGGTCTGCAAGATGCCAAGAAGGGTGTGATCTTCGAGAGCTTCCCACCAGTTCTGCATCTGCAACTAAAGCGCTTCGAGTATGATTTCCAACGCGACGCCATGATGAAGGTCAACGATCGATACGAATTTCCAGAAGTTTGGGACGCATCTCCGTACCTCTCCGAAGGAGCCGATCGTTCGGAACCATGGATATATCACTTGCATGGCGTGCTGGTGCACAGCGGAGATCTGAACGCTGGGCATTACTACGCATTCCTGAAGCCGACCAAGGACGGCCACTACTACAAATTTGATGATGACCGAGTAACCCGTGCTACACTTCGGGAGGCGCTTGAGGAGAATTTCGGCGGTGACTACCAGCAAGCGAACGGCAACGTCGGTCATCGGAACCCATATACTCGAGGCTGGTCATCGAAGCGTTCGATGAGCGCGTACATGTTGGTATATATCCGAGAAACACGACTCGATCAGGTTTTGATGGATGGTACGACTGTTGAGCCACCTAATCATCTTGCCGCACGACTTGCCGAGGAGCGTGCTGCTTTCGAGCGAAGGAAGAAGGAGCGTGAGGAGGCACATCTCTACATGGACGTCGCTGTGGCATGGGAGAACACATTCAAGGTCTACCAGGGCTTCGACATTGTTCCTTGGAAGGGCGACGCGGAAGCAGCTGCCAACCCGCAGGTGTACCGCATACTTCGAACGACCACCATGGCGGAATTCGCAAAGACCGTCGGCGACGATATCGGTGTTGAGGCGGATATGCTGCGACCGTGGTCCATGGTCAATAGGCAGAACGGAACAGTGCGTCCAGATACCGCGCTCGAGTTTCCAGATATGACAGTTGAAGAGGCTGCGAACAAGCATGGCACAAAGCAGGCGCAATTCAGACTCTGGGTCGAGAAGGCAGAAAAGCGGGACGAGAATGGAGCTCCCATGTTCGGCGATAAGCTCATCGATCCGAAAGGACAACAGAATAACCGACCGCTGATGATCTTCTTGAAACATTTCGATGCCAAGACCCAAACGTTGTATGGAATAGGAACCTTCTATGCCGCATTACAGGACAAGGTCTCTGACCTGAGTCCCACGATCAACAGAATCATGCAATGGCCGGCGAATACCCCAATCAAATTTTCGGAAGAGATCAAGCAGAACATGATTGAGGCGATGAAGCCCAAGGTCACATTGGCAGCCTCCGAGATACAAGACGGAGACATCATCACAGTGCAACGCGTACTACCTGACAAAGAGGCAAGCGCGGTTACTGCAGCTGAGGGGTATCTTGAGGCCAAGGACTTCTACGACTATCTTCTTAATAGGATCAACGTCGAATTCGTCCCGCGCTTGCCTGAACCGGCGGACCTCCCCTCCTTCTCTTTGACATTGAGCAAGAAGATGAACTACAACCAGTTCGCCACCAAGGTTGCCGAGCACCTGAAGATTGAGCCTAGCCATCTCCGCTTCACTACAGTCAGCACACAGGGCAAGCCAAAATTGCCCGTCAAGTACAACGCAAACTCCACGTTGAACAACATTCTATTTCCTGGTCCCTACAATTACTCTGCGAGCGCGACACAGCGGCCAGATGCAATGTTCTACGAGGTTCTGGACATGAGTCTGACCGAATTGGAGCAGAGAAAGCCGGTGAAGATTACTTGGCTGCCAGAGGGTCTCAGCAAAGAGGAAGAACATACCTTGATGATACCGAAGAATGCTCAGGTCTCAGATCTGTTGGAGGCCTTGCAAAAGAAGGCGAACATCAGCGACGAAACGATGTCGAAAGTAAAAGTGTACGAAGCGCACATGCACAAGTACCACAAGTCTCTCCCCCTAGACTACCAGATCATGAGCCTATACGACTACACACAACTGTACGCGGCGCCATTCCCAGAAGAAGAGTCGTCACGGAAGATTATGGTTTTCCACTTCGACCGCGAACCTTCCAAGGCGCATGGTATTCCTTTCGCATTCACGCTCAAGGAGGGCGAGCCGTTTAGCGAGTTCAAGCAGCGCATTTCGGACTTCACCAAGATCAAGGGTAAGCAACTCGACAAGATCAAGTTTGCTTTCGTTGGCCGGCCACAATATTCCAAGCCAGAGTATATCGACGATGGTGAGTTTTCCTTTTCATTGCATACATTCGCTTCTAACAGTACCGTAGACGAAGAGATACTGTGGGATACCGTTGCCGGACGTGACGACCTAAGCATTGGTCTGGACCACACGAACAAGAGCCGAAGTTTCTGGGGCAAGACAGACTCCATCTTCATCCGGTGAAGCGCAGGATCTTGAGGTGTAGGATAAACCACGAGCGACACATTATTTCTTAGGCATGAAAAGCATGATATCTTTACAGCAACGGCGAGGCGGTGTTAGGTCTGCTGGCGTCAAAGCGTGAGATCCACGCGCAGCTTCGACATTGCTACGGCGCATTTGCGGTCTTTGAGGGCTTTGAGGAGGTGCGTCTTATGCTTGTGCGGAGGCATGGGAATGGATTACAGAAGCGTAGAGGCGTGTCTTGCGCGGAGGCATGGTATGTAGTGAGGGTAGGAGGGAAATATACATATCACTACATTCTTCGTCTGCACCTGTTAACTTGATCCTCACAATGACTCATCTGCGCGACCCACCAACCTCCGAACACACTGAGCACTATCACCATTCGTCACCAGACTTCCAAGATACTACCGCGTGCCGGTAGTCGTGGTGTTCAGGCTGTGGTAGGACCTCCTCGGCGCATACTCCGCTTTCGAGGCAAGTCAGCCGAGCCCCGCATACACGCGTGTACAGCGACAACGGAAGGTGTGGCGAGCCCAGACCATCGCCAGCGTATGGTACATAAACAGCACAGTATCTTCATCATGAGAGAAACCACGAGTTTTTCAGGGAAGAATACCACAAGAGACTGAACACAAGATGGAGCAAGATCAAGAAGCATTGCGGCGCATTACCAATGTGCCGAAGAAAATGAAGGCTTTGCAGTAAGTCAAGCTTGCTCGATATAGATGGAAGAAATGGGTACGCATTCGAATATAGTTGAACTAATTGTAGGCTAAAGGTACTCTGCTCCCGAGAAGTTTGCAGTGGTTGAACTTGATCTTCCTGAAATAGGACCTGAGGATGTTTTGGTATGTTCAATGTTCGTGGACTTGCACCTGTATATTTTGCTCACACCAAGCAGGTCAAGATATCTGCATGCGGTGTTTGTGGGACGGTATGTCGAACGCCCTTCCAAACTGGTGCAGAAGAGAACGTGGTGAGTATGGTTATTGAACAAGACTGATAATCGACCTGTCCAGGATCTACATTACCACAAAGGAGAATTCCTAGCAAAAGTACATACTCCCTTTCCATATTCTCTTCCTGCTTTATTCAATACCGCATACTTACCAATCCACCAGTGGCCTCTGATACCCGGTACGCCGCGTCCAACTTCACTGCGAAGAATTCCGCTGTCTGACTATTTCAGGCCACGAAGCAACCGGCACTATCGCCCGCCTCGGTTCCTCCATCTCCCCTCACAGTCTGCCACTGTGCGTGGACCCTTACACCAGCACTCAACCCCACTCCTCCCATTCTCAAAAAAATCCGCATATTGCCCTCATAACCCAACCTGACATATCACAGCAACACCCCTATCGTCGCAGATCCCATGCAACCCTGCCTAACATGCTTCCACTGCCAACGCCGCAAGCCCCTACTCTGCAGCAACATGACTGCATATGGTGGGAATGTACCCGGTGGATTTGCGGAGTATGTTCGGTATCCGGCGCGGTTGGTTCATGCTGTTGGTAAGTCGCGTTACCCTGGTCCTAGTTCGATTGGGAAGAAGGGGACTGGATATGGACGAGGTTCGAGATTGAAATGGATGCTGATGTGGATGTAGGCGATTTGCCCAGGCTTGAAGCAGTGCTTGTAGAACCAGCCGCATGCGCGCTCCATGGTATCGAGAGGATCCGTGAGGGCGGCGGCGTGGTCGGAAGTAGGGTGCTGTTGTTTGGATGTGGACCTACAGGTTGTCTACTTGCTCAACTTGTTCGATTGAATGGTGCAGCACACGTCCGTCTATCCCCTTCTCTCCCGTTCACCTTCCCACGCTGCAATCTATCCCAAGAAATACACTAAGCTAGCCAACGCTGATGCAAACACAGTTGACCATCGCATCTAAGCCCGGCCCAAAACTCGATATCGCACGCAAAATGCGCTTCGCAGATGAATTTGTCGAGATTCCAGAGACAGCGCCGCACGTCGAAATGAATGCGTTGAAAGAGGCGAATTCTTTTGGTTTCGATGTCGTTATCGAAGCTACGGGGTCGCCGGCGGTGTTGGAAGCGAGTCTAGATTACGTCCGGAAGGGAGGGGCGTTGGTTGTTTATGGGGTGTATGACGAGGTACGTTCTTTTCCCATTCTCGTTCCGCATCCTACGAACCCTCAATTCCCTTTCCGGATCCTATGTACCCAAAGACAATTCTACGCTGGACGGAATAAACCATAACTAACGGTGGAACACTAAGGCTGTGAAAATCGCCTGGTCCCCGTTCAGAATCTGGGAGAACGAAATCACCATCCTAGCGAGCTTTTGCAGCCAGGGCCACATGCCGCATGTGCTGGAATACGTGAAGGCGGGGAAGTTGAAGCTGGACGGGATTGTGGATAAGACGTTTAGGATTGAGGAGTGGGCGGATGCGTTGGAAGCTGTGAGGATGGGGAGTTGTGTTAAGGCTGCTATTGTGTTTGATCAGGTGAAGAGGGATTGAGGGCTGGTACTTACAGAATCGGAAGAATGATTGGTCTAAGGGCAAGTAGGTTGTGCTGATTCCAACGCTTCCAACGCAGCTTCAAACCCGGGTAATCATGAAACGCCTCAACCATACGATTCGACGTTTGATCCATAACGCCATCATACCACTCATTGGCACCAACTCGTCTTGATTTCTCGAGAACAGATCACAGACTTACCTCATACTCCACATGTACAACTACTTTTCTCCTCACCAATCCCACACCCGCTTCGTACGCCCCAAGGTCTTTGGATTCGACATCATTCCGCCAATAAACACTGGAGCTGAATCTGTGGAGACCGCCGTCAAGGCAGCGCCGACCTTGACTTTCACCCACACTCGATTTTGACCAACCAAGTAAAGAAAAGGGCAAAAAAGCGATTCCAGTGCAGAGTCGAACTCGGGTACTTGCCTTCATCGTACCTCATTGGAAAGCGCTTTAAATTCGCTGAACGTAGCCAGTGGCCCAAAGGCGATCCGTAGGTACATCTTCTCCTGTTCGTACAGGTATTTATCATTTGGTATATAATATACGGCAAGACAATAGAAATCAACGTGACCTAAGGCCACTTAATCATCATCATCTCCCTGATACTAGCCAAAGTCTACTTGACTCTCCCCTCAACCCAACTCTCTTGCAGGTAACGTGACTTTTATTAAGCCTCCCAATCCTACCAAGCCCAAAAGCGCCTCCAGCTTAGATTAGCTCGTTATCTCACAAACTTCAGCTTGGCTTGAGCTTAAATTGGCTAAGTAGGATAACAAGCCAAGCGCTTGCAAGTCGCTTGCTTGTTGACAAGTCTGATATGAATATGGTAGTGCAATCGCATCTTGATGCTTATGCCTCCTAAGAGAAGCTGATAGCTCGTTGGCAAGCCTAGAGGAGTTGACGGCATAACACATCCGCTGAGACTGGTCCGCAAGGATGCAAGTATTCGGCTCTTGTTCTCAAATGTTTAGTTGTTTTGACTCGATCAGTCTCATTTTAGCCTTTAAGGTGTGTCGATTGAGGTCAGCGTTCTATCCTGTTCGAGGCTGCAGCGGATCTTCTCTTGGCTCCTCGTATTTCTCGTAACATTCGGCTACTTGGTGTGCTACGAGCTGCTCATCTCGCGCTTTACTCAAAGATTTTGCCAATATGGTAACGACAGTATTCATAGTGGCGCAGAGAACGGTAGTGGAATGTGTGATATCATGCGGTCTATGCATCTAAGCTACTGAAATGGCATTCATTGAGAACACTTCTCAAATGCTTGGACGCCAATTCTCTCCACTCAGCCTCGCTGTCCATACTTGCTCCAGTATCCACTTTCTCCCAACTTGATCGCTGCCTGCGTTGCAGCATCCAGATTCTGCTTCGGCAGGCCCAGCAGCTCGTTGTCCAGGCCGTGACCTTTTTCAAACAATCCAGCTTCTTCACCTGGAAAGAAGTATCTGGTGTACAGCACCTTGCCGAAGGCATCACGGCTTCCACCCTTCATTGCTTTCTTTGCTTTAGCATAGCGCTCTTTCGCAGGTACCGAATACACCTCCCAATCGTCATCCGTTGTGTTGGTCTCGTGCTTCAATGACTCGAACATATCGCGTTGCGAGATTGTAAAGGACGACACATATGCCATGCAGTCGTGGTAATGCCATAATGCCAGGCTTTTGTCGCGCTCGTCGTATGGTAATATAGGCAGCGAGAGAATCTCAGCAACGGCGCGGCCTACTAACGGCCAAGTTGAGGTGTTTATTTTCTCGGTGCCTTCGTCAAAGAACTCGACCTCACGTTTGGCAATGTTGAAGCCGTAAAGACCAGGACCGCAGAGGCTGTGCTCGTACCAAAAGCCGCACGTCACTCCAGTCCATGACATGCCGAGTTCCTCAATCAGCGCACGGTCTTGGTTCTTGCCAGGCCCTATTGTGTCGTTCTGAGCTTCATCTGTGTTGTACATGCCGAACTCGTTCGGCATTATCCAGGTCACGCCGGCAGCGGCTGCAGCACGAATAATTTTGGCCTGCGTATTGCGCGCTGCAAAAACACTCATGGTGATAATAAGCGCATCGTGGCCCTTCAGCGCTGCGACCACGGTATCTGGTTTCTCGTAGTCGACGCGCGCGACTTTTATGCCCTCGGGAAAGTTGCCTTTCGAGTCAGCGCGTGAGATGGCGGTGATATTGCATTCGTTCCTCTCGAGGAGTGCAGACACAATGTGCGATCCAACATTTCCGCTGGCACCCACGATTGCGATGTTCTTCAGACGATTGGATTTGGAGGGTTGCAATGAAGCGTACTGTGTCGCCATGGTGATGAGGGTGCTAAGGGTACGCGCAAGAGCGGCTCAGCCCGACTTTGAAGGAGGTTTGTTGGACAGCTTCTTCGATCTGGACTGCGCCCTGAAGAAGGGTCTGACTTATACTTTGCTGTCATGCCTGTTCAGGCCGAAAACTAACCTCTTGCCGAGTCGACGACAGCTCTCCCATGCGCCGCACCCTCCAATTGCGACTGAACTGACTTCGCGAAGGGTAAGCTAAAGCTGCAATGACAGGTACCTTGAGAGTGTGTATCGCATCCGATCCAATGGCCGACCCCCTGGCGTGAATAGAGTTGTGAACGATGGTTAGGCTGCGGCTCCAAAAGGGTCCAGATTGATGATGCCACCCCACTTTCCACGCGGGCGAAGGCTAGCTCCCGCCCGCACATGGAAAACCGCGACAAGGAACATCTCCTGGAGGTGGCATCAATACAAATGGAGTTGCGTCGGTGTTGACGGACATCCGGTTTGCTTCGACAATTGGCGGACGAAAGTGCTGATCGGTATGGAAATAGAGGGTGAAAACACCTATCTCCTATCTCCGTATAGTCAATCCGTTAGTGTATGATCATTCTCGCAGCTCAGGAGAACATGAAGCTGCGAACAGCTGCTGTCGGATATCTTTCAAGTGATGCCAGACGTCCATCGCCGTTTGTGTATGGCTGTTTGTTGCTACTCGTCCTTGGATTTAGTCGTTGCATCGCGTTCTGCCTTACGTCTCTGGAAGCGTCTGTATCTGCTAAATGGGAATGGGCCATTCAATCACAAGACATAACGATCCAGGTTGTGAAACGGAACGAGCCATGCCCTTGGCGTTGCGGTGAATCTTAACATCAAGGACGATGACGAACGGAAGTTAGCCACCGGAACATCATTAGGGACTGTCAAAGATAAGGTTAATGAATCTATGGTTGAAAAATGTGGACTTACATGTAGTCTTCGTCCGATGAATCGTCGTCCTCTTGATATGAGCGAGCTGCCACCGATGCTTTTTCTTCAGCTTTGTCGCCGGAAACGTCTCTACAGTCCACCTCATGCCTCGCATCGCGCTGCATCTCAAGCGTCGCTACAATCGCCAGGTTACTCCTGAAGGGTACGAAGGTCGACTGCATGAGTCTCGATGCGGTCAGTAGTGATCAGCCTACCCGGAACTCGGATCTTCGGCACACAAGTCGCGCGCTTGAGTGTCAGCGCGCGTCCTAGCCAATCCTCTGTTCTATTTGAGGCTTGAACAGCTCCACAGCATGTGAGGCTTGCTTTAGGAGAGCTGCGATGACGACGCCTCACTGGCTGGATATATAGCCTTCAGCCACACCTCGAACCTCGACATCCTCGCCTCGCTAATCGCAAAACCTCACTGTCGCGCTGCTTGAGCCCGTCAATCCTTCGAAGATTCACCACCTCTTGTTATGCAGCTGAGAAGAGCCGATACGACCTTGACTGACGATACTGAACTTGCGAACATCACTTACAACGACAAGTATGTCGTTGTCTACGAGTTTGGACATATCGATATCCAGACTTCTGTTGCGGAGGTCACGAAGCTGTTGAGAGACCTTCATGCAGTTGGTCTAAATACCGAAGTTCGAAGGGGCTATGATCAATCGCTTCTTGTTTTCGTGCAGGCGCCCAGGGAGCTGCTAGGTAACACAGTCTACAAGTCTCGGTTGATTCCAGATTTCGATCTTGCGTACACTACCGCTCACTCCTCCATGTAGCGTTAAAGACTGGCTCTACAGCATCACCAAGTCCCACCCAGGCAGTCACGCGAAAAGTGTCGTGCACGCCGATTTCGAGGCAGAAGATGTTCTCTCTACTTTGCATCTCGTCAATTGGCGTCCAGAACTGGGAGGCGCAGGCATAACACCCGGACAGGGACAATGGGAGAATGTCTCCTCTATCTTCCCGCTCCACAATCGTGCGGCAAACCGAGAGCTGTTGACGCACCTGAGTAAGCGAATATTCCTGACCCTGGACGACCTGGACAGAATTCGAGACCTATGGGGCGCGAAAGTGGCCTTCTACTTTGCGTTCCTTCAAACGTATTTCCGATCGCTCGCTTTCCCGTGCGTTGCAGGCATATTTGCGTGGGCATTTCTGCCGAAGTATTCGTTACTGTTCGCTCTTGTCATCGGCGTCTGGTGCACGGTTTTCTTGGAGTACTGGAAGACCAAGGAGACAGATCTTGCTATTAGATGGAATGTGCGGGGCGTCGGAGATCTGAAGCTCAATCGTCCACAGTTTCGATTCGATAAGGAGATCATCGATTCCGCTGGTCGGACCCGGCACTACTTCCCACGTTGGAAGCGAGTGTTGCGATAGCTGGTCGTTATCCCATTCGTTCTGGTTAGCACTTTGCTGCTGGGTTTGCTCATCACGCTCGTGTTCCTTATTGAGACATTCATCAGCGAGGCGTATGATGGGCCATACAAGTTCTATCTCGTAAGCACATTTTTCTCATCTTGAGGGTACCAAAAGCTGATGCAAGGCAGGAATATATGCCGACCGTTCTCCTCGCCGTGTTCTTGCCTTATGCTACCAACGTTCTGGAAGATGTCGCTACGGCTATGACTGAATACGAAAACCATCGCACCAATGACCATCACGAGATGTCTCTGACTCAGAAGATATTCGTCCTGAACTCTATCACCAGTTACTTACCGATCTTGCTCACGGCCTTCGTCTATGTACCTTTCGGATATCACATCATACCAATGCTGTAGTCCTATGTCAATCTCATAATGGGTGCGAATGGGCGAGCAATGATCAAATTTATGGTCGACCAAGATAGACTGCGCAACGAGGTCATTACACTTACCCTGACTGGACAGCTATCGAGCGCCGTAGAGGAGCTGGTGCTTCCGTGGCTGAAGATGCAGGCGAAGCAGTGGTGGCGCGATCGAAAAGCAGCTCGAAAACGTGATACCTCAGTGTACCAAGCCATCGCCGACGACCCTTCGGAAGCTCGGTTCCTCCGAAGAGCGCGCAACCAGGCATTGCGTCTGGATATAATGTCCAAGATGATATTGCCGAGATGGTTATTCAATTTGGCTACCTTGCGCTGTTCAGCCCAGTGTGGCCCTTGGTCCCTATTGGCTTTTTCATCAATAACTGGTTCGAATTGCGTTCTGACTTTCTCAAGATCTGCCTAGAACATCAACGGCCAGCCCCAATACGTAGTGACGGCATTCGACCATGGGAAGCAAGTATGGAATGCTTGACCTGGCTTGGTAGCATCAGTAGCGCAGCTATCGTGCATCTTTTCGGCAGCCAGAATTTACTCAGCGATCGCCTCGGCTTGAGCACATGGGCGAGCCTTCCTATTAAAATCCTTGTCTCAGAACACATCTTTACGGGCTTTAGAGCTGGAGTACGTTCCGCGCTATCACGCATTGGATCTGAACAGACTCGGAAGGAAAGAGCCGAGCGTTACGCGAGGCGGAAGCGGTACCTTGATGAGCTCGAAGCTAGTGGAGGTAATGCGAGCCCTGTCGACGCGACCGAGAAGCAGAGACGTAAGAGTCTAAGGATAAACGCTGCGGAACTCTTCTGGATCTATCAAGCTGAAGAGGGCGCAAGCGAGCAGGTTGGCATCAGTATCATCAAGGCTGCTAAGCTTGCACAAGAAGAGGAGAAAGCGACAGGTCTTGGCAAGTCTGATTAGATCGGCAACATCACATACTGTTCATACCAGCGGCACGATATCTACGGTAGCTGGAATTCTTCTCCGCTGATCGCTCTTCAATATGTACAAGAAAGCCTGTGTTCCACCACAATCGAGCTTACTGCAGCGCTGCCAAGACCTGATTGTAAGCAGCCTTGGGCTTGTAGCTAGAGTCGAACAATAACGGGTTGCCAGAAGGCCTCCACGAGTCGCTATCACGAACGCCCCAGACCGTGATACCAACGCAGTTCGCCTGATTCAAGCATGCCTTGACAACATTGGTCCAGTCGGAGCCAGACGCATTCTGTATGTCGACCTCCGTCATTGCGCACTCGGGAGCAGCGGCGCAAAGTGTCGCCATCGCAGCTGGAGCATTGGCGCCCTGGCCGGATGTCAGGTGGGTTTGCGAGCCAATACCATCAATGGGAATGCCTTGAGAGATCCACTGCTTGACATTCTTTGCCATCGCTTGGGTCTTTGCATATGAAGACAGGTCCAGACTGTTGCACGTCAGGTTATAACATTGCGCGACACGGTGCGCAGACTTACTTGTAGTCATTAATGTACAACTTTGCGTTCGGATCAGCCTTTTTCGCTGCCT
Source organism: Setomelanomma holmii (assembly GCA_010015745.1). NCBI lineage: Eukaryota > Fungi > Ascomycota > Dothideomycetes > Pleosporales > Phaeosphaeriaceae > Setomelanomma > Setomelanomma holmii. The sequence continues at coordinate 19,293 of ML978362.1, forward strand.
CAAATGCAATCTTGACAAAGTCCTGGCCGAGAACATTGTAGAAGACACTGGAGCGGAAGCTTCCGTCTTCGTTGAAGATCTCGTTGAGTACGTCCCAAGCATAGATCTGGCCCTTCCAGCGACCCATCAAGGCGTTGATGTGATCCTGGATAACGGTGGTCAAAGTTGCCTTGTCACCGATCTGCGAGACCCATTCAGCGAGCTGAGAGTGCCATACGGTGGTGTGCCCTCGAATGAGAAGCTTGTTGTCGGTGGCGAACTTAACTGTCTGATCGGCTGTGTTGAAGGTGAATTGGCCACGCGTATTTTCGGTCTGATCCCACTTCATGCTGCTTCACTTTAGGCTCCGATACTCATCTCCCCAGGATCGACATTCATTCGCTTACCTATTCTCAGGAGTAACTTGACCGAAGTTGGCCTTGATGATGGCCCCGTTCGAACCAGTGTTGAAGCGGTTAGGATCAGTGCAAGTACCGAAATACTTCCTCCCCTTGGCTACCATAGCAGCATGAATGCTCTGTGCCGCCTGACGCTCATCGAGAACTGGTTCTGGCTGGGCTACTGGGATGGCAGAAGCCAGCGCACTGGCGGAGAGGATCGTAACGAGGGAGAACTTCATGATGGCGGCTGTATACGGCGGTCTGAATGTGCGGACGGCAACGCTGGGTAGCACATATCTCTATGATATGGCCTTTCTTTATATCCCACATGCCCATTGACTCCTCGCTTATATTGATGATGGCCACTATGGACCCACTTCCAATATGAATATAACGTCCTCGGCTTCACACCCAAGCATTACCGTGTGGGGTGCTTACGCGATAGAGCAATGCACTAACGCATATTATCTAGAGACGAATATTCTCTGCCAATCAACGAGATCCACAAACAAGGAAAACGAGCGTGTTACCCGCCACTGTAGCAGAAGCTTCTGGGGTCGGCTCTTATTCTACTTGGTGTGTATGGGGTTGACGAGCTGCGGCTAAATGAGTACTATTTTGTTAGTCGAGCCAAGGAGCATCAAGTGCGCTATGGCGGATTTCATGAACCACAACATCGTGTCATTGGCATATGTCTAGATTGAAGGAGGGTCGTGTTGCTCAAGAGGAAGGTGCCAAGGATGAATGTGACATGAAACAAAGTATAAGGGGAGATCAATTGGCGGAGAAATCATTGTGTTTGTTGATGTGATGTGACCTTGATGCAATATTTTAGCCGATCGGAAGGTACTGAGACTCGAAAACCCGGGGAAGGGAGTATGAAGTCTCGTTCATATATGTCTTGGTCATGGTAATAGAGCCGAGGTAGAGACCATGGTGCCGACCTGCCTACAACTGCAGCATCGTTGGGCAGCCCTTCTCCCTTGTCACACAGCTGCTCATCAGTGAATTGACCGACTTCAAACCCACGGCGCCTTGTCGCCTTCCACCCAGTCTCTTCCGATCGGCCTCCACATCAACCACCCAGTCAAGTCATCCTCCAACAACCTCTTCCATGTGTCACCCCTTCCCTTCATCTGGAGTTCCCCAAGTCTCTCCTGCAGCCTAGGATTTGGCGGAATAACCTCAATACAGCCAAACCCAGACTTCTCATATGCGCCTCTTGCAGAATTTAACGAACTAATCGCAGTCTCAATGCCAAGCTCATCAGCTTTCTCGGTACCCCAACGGATCAGCATACGTCCGATTCCGCGATGACGATGCGCTGTGTGAACAGTGATGGAGAGAAGATCCATATGCTTTCTCTTCACTCTTTCCGCTATGAAACGCCACAATCCATCGATGAAGAGTTCCGCGAACTCCCGTTCCTCACTGCCCTCAGAATGCCAATATGCCTTAGTTCCCTCATCTCCGCCGCTCATCTGATTGACTTCCCAGACCGCGAAGCCAACGACTTCATCGATGTCGGTGTCGGTGACTTTGATGAAGAAGAGGTTTGGGTCGTTGTTTTGAAGCTTTTTCGTGGTTTTGGCGATTGCGTAAGCGATTCTTTCGTTGCGGGTTGGTAAGTTGGGGCGGAAGTGTTTTAGTTGCGGATTGTAGGGTGTCAACCATGCGTCATGGTCCATGGGCATGATTTTGGCGAAGTCGGAGGGGTCGGTGACGTGGGAGAGTATTAATGGCATGTTGAACGATAGATCAAAGAAACACCACTAGCAAAGGAACATGAAAACATCTGGTTCCGCTTCTTTTCGATTTCTCCTGTCTTATAGCGTTCTACAGATATCACACTGTAGATAGTGTAGCGCCCAAAACGAACATGCTCGCATTACCCCGCAATCTGACATACTTCCCGCATTTGTCTGCTCAACATCGCGCGACAAGCGCGGCACCCTCATCAAATCATTCAAGCTACAACGTTGCGTTTGTGGAGCTTGACCATTAGGCTTGGCTTGCTCCACAATACAAAACTCGTTTGACCCTTCTCCCAGTTGCGGCTTACATCCTGCAACTGCATATCAAAATTCCACACCAATCGCGCAAGGATCGTGCGTATCTCAGCCCATGCTAGATTCTGGCCAATACAATTGCGTGGTCCAACTGAGAACGGTTGGATTACCGAGCGCTTGTCTTCAACGTACTTCGGGTCGCCTAAAAAGCGCTCTGGTGCGTACTTCTCTGGATTGAGGAAGTGACGAGAGGACCTATATGCGCAATATTGCGGAATTCCAATCTTGATACCAGCAGGAACATAGGTTCCAGCGACTATGACGCCGCTTTTCGGCGATATGCGTGGCAAAGCAGCAGGCACTGGCGGATAGATACGGAAAGTCTCCATGATGATGGCGTGTAACATTTTGAGCTTGCTGACGGATGCAAATGTAATTTCAGATTCCGTTGTGAAGGTCGTACGAATCTCTTCTTGTAGTTTGCGCATCCAATCTGGGTTCTTCAACAGGTAGTAAACTGCGCCACTGAGAAAAGTCGCTGAGGTCTCGCTGCCTGCGAGGATCAGGGTGCCACTCGTAGCCTTAATTTCGTCGTGGGTCATGCCGCGCTCATCGTTGTACTTCAAGACGTAGCTGTTACAGTCAGCCCACAAGTTCCAGTATCCCTTTAATATATGCTTACCTGATGAAGTCTTTTCGATCGGTTTTCTTCTCGAGTCTGCGCCCAGCCTTCTCTTTCGTGTAGTCGTCATGCGCATCTCGCGCTCTAGCAAGGACAGGAATATACTCGAAGATTTTTTCCGTTGGTACACCATAAGCTGCCAAGATGCGAATGATGGCACCGGCCCTGAGCATGCTGAAAAGAGTTGCGACCCATTGGTTGTGGGTCTCCGCCTCTAAGGCGCCAAAGGACTCATCGAACGACAAATCGCCGGTGATGTCGAAAGTGGCGAAGTCTTAACATAACCAATCATCAGCGTATGAGACAGTCGCAAAGATTCGCTTGCACTGACTGAGATATGCCATGACGTCGACCGCACTACCTGCGCTTGCCTGCTTGCTGAGTTGTGAAATCAACAAGGTGATGTACGAGTTGATAATCTGTTCTTGGCTCTTGAGGGCTTGCTCCGAGAAAGCATAGTTGAGAAGACGTCGAATGCGTGTATGATCACTATCGTCCGCCGCTGCTTAATCTTAGCCGACGGTCTCGGCCTGGTCAATAACTTTACCAATTATATCAGCTGCGACGCTCGCCCCACGCCAGTAGAATTCTGGGCATTTTGGCATGGGTGCTTTGTGCCCTTGACCATAAACGTCTTTCCATGCTTCAGGTTTGATGATTGACAACGTGTTCGGGGCGATCCTGACTATGTCTCCAAATCTTTCGTGTAATTCGTGCTGTTTGTAGACCACGTCGCCCTTCGCTATCTCGTAATATGCTGGGAAGTAGAACGCGCCGCGCAGCTTTGGTCCCGGGAATTTGGCTAAAGGATGAAGCCAAAGATTGTGTATCGCGCGATAAATCGTGTAAGTAAACCACTGCAGTCGGCATAAGTAGCAGCGTCACAGTCAACGCAGAATCGACTCACGGCTACAAGCGCGGTCACGAAGATCCGTGTCGTCGATATCTCCAAAGAGACTGCCATCGTCGTACGGTTGGTTATGAGCTGTTGGCGAAATGGTGGAACACTTATGATTAAATGTTGGCATTCGCTGCTGATATTACACACTCGTGCCAACAATGCGATTTCTACCAGTCTTACCGGCTTATGCCGCGGAGGATGATCATTGAGGCCCATGTGTATGTCTGCTTATTACTCCAGCAAGTGAGAAGTAAGATTGGCAGAATGTTGATTGACCTGCTGAGTGTTGATGCGTGAGGTTGTCAGCGCTTGTGTTACAACACCCCGCACTTTACTGAAGAGGACTCAACAAGCCTCATTCCTGGTTCCTTAAACAGAATTACCTGCGATAGCGAAGAGTGGCGTGTTCCTCTAGACTGCATTGCTATTTTGCGACTCGGCTACGCTTTGCGACAGCGAGCATGACGCGACCCTGAGTTCGATCGATAGATCTGAATAGGCCCGTGAAATCACGAGCCCGGCTGTAGATTGTGGATATGTTGGGAGTTTTCTCTCTTATGACGCTTCTCGTGACCTGCGACTAAGGAAAGCTGTGTTTCGCTATGATACGAAGGAGCTCGTATTTTCTGGGCCCTAGGCCCTAGGCCAAATTTGGTGTAGTCCTAGTGCTCAACAAATACGAGCCTCTTCGTAGTGGTAGATCTATCGATGTCACGACTTCACCCGGCTCGAGCGTGTCGCTTGGTATCAGCACAGTTGGCCCAAAGTCTTGCTTTGCCAACGAGTCGCAATTCAGACCGTGCCTAATACCCTCATCCTGCGCCTCCACATCTGTGGCAAATCGAAAAGATCGAAACTCGGCAGGATTATACCGCCGTCCTTTGACCATGAAGGCGATAATTCCTCGATGCGATATAACTACAATAGACCTGTACTTGTTTGAAAGGCCATGGAGCCTGTTACGAACGCACTCAGCTCGAGCGATTGCACCCTCTTCGGTGTGTTCTGGATAGTTCCACTGTTCCGGACATTCTGAGAAGTCGAATTGTGGAAACCTCGACTGCATCCCTGCTCTGGAATGACTTTTGTTGCATGTTGCATCGTTAGCTTCCCGTAGCTCTGGCCATATCTGGACAGGAGCTGTGAATTTATCGACTTGTTGCAAAGATGGAAAGACGTTGATCGCTGTCTGTATTGTCCGTGTCATGGGAGAAATGATGATGAGATCTGGAGATGTAGCTAAGGTAATTGCCATGGTTGCGCGCATCCCCGCCTCGGTCAGAGGTGGGTCGCGATGTGGATAAGGTCGCTGCACGTTGTGTAGGGCTTCGCCATGCCACACGATGTAGATGTGTGCGGATGAGGCGGATAGAGACATATTCGAGGTCATTGAGAAAACGGAGGGCGCAGAAGAGTGACATCTGGTTGAACGAGCCACGTAGCGGCGCGCTATGGCTCCTGGCTATCTTCCGCCTTCCGCCACGCGCGAACAAAAATAACGCCGACTCCAAAGCGGGGGGATCCCCACCAAAATAGCCGAATCTGACGAGAACACCAAAACTACACTCTCTTATCGCAGTCTTTGCGCGATACTATTTAGACCAGATACTCCTAAGAACTATCGAAATAGAGAGCGTGTAAGGCTCTACAGATTTGCTTAGCAAATCTATTTGATTCCGCCAAGATTCCACAAGTTACGCTTCTTTAAAAAGTAGGCCTTTGGGAGTGTGCATTTATTATTGTCGGCGCGTGCCGCCTAGCCTCGCCCCAACAAAGCATCATTCCATCGAGAGCGCATGCTTTCCATCAACACCAGTGATTCTGGCGAGGCGCGAGTCTCATGTGTAAGTAATTTTCCGCATGCGCTGTGGCAAACGAATCGCTCACCTTATACAGTACCCCGCACCCCATACCATATATTGGGTAGACTCCTCCGGCGCTGATTGCACTTGCATCTCAGCTCCGTCACCAACGCATGACATATGATCTGCCCGTCATGCGCGAAGCATCAGATTTGTATGCCCGCTATCCTTTGGATGATGCCCGGAGTGAGATCCGGCTTCTCAAGATGCACCCGGGGTCATGGCACGACCCAATCAAATGCAGCCTTCAAGTCATTTCGCTACTATTTCAGGGAACGAGTGCTCCGCCACCATATGCTGCGCTGTCATACGTGTGGGGACGAGAGAAGGCAACACATACAGTCACAATCGACGGATTCGATGTCGATACACGACCCAATTTGTACACCGCACTGAGACGATTGCGGGCACATTGCGTCGAAACTCTCTGGGTCGACGCTCTTTGCATTAATCAGGCCTCAAGACAGGAGCGTGGCTGGCAGGTTAACCTGATGGGTTACATCTATGCCAGCGCTCAAGAAGTGTGTATATGGATGGGAGAACTCGAGGTCGCGAAGCAAATCTGGAATGGTATTGCCATCAACCATGATCCCTCACGAGTTTATGACGCACGAGAATACTCTTCAAGCAAGCATGATACCGTTGAGATCTCGGACTGGGACATGCTCATAAATATTGCACAGCTCATTATCAAGATCGCAAATGATTCGACTTTTCCCGCCGACCTGCTACGTTGGGGGAGCGACTGGGACAGTCATCAGACGCAGCATTTCAACTTGTTGATGCAAGCCATATCGAACCACAAATGGTACGTAGCCGACTCGAAGAGAAGACGCAAGGGTCTCACAATAGACGGTCCCTTCTTCACGCTGCATCAAATGAACTTTAGCTAACAGCATCAGAAGGTTTAATCGTCTCTGGGTAACATAACTCCACCCAAGATATTGCGACCGCAGAAATAACGTGTTGTGCTTTACAGGTCGTCCAGGAAGTCATCATGCCATCTCGCTCGACAATCTTTATGGGGCCTGTCGCTCTAAGCCTACATCAAGTCATCTCTGCCAAAGCCAAGTACGATACATACATGACCTACGAAGCGGTAAAACCGGTACGCTGGGCAAAGTTTTGCGGAGCTCTGCTGAGTGAGGGCCTCGTGAAGTTCATCGATATCGCGCGACTGAAAGACACACTTGGAGACGGACCTCCACTGTCAATACTGGAGATTCGTTTGTATTTGACCCGAAGATTTGCAACAGAAGACTTAGACCAGATTTACTCGCTCATCGGACTCTTTCGAAGCTTCTCTATCAGCCGCACTGTTACTGCTGCGAACTCGATTGAGGCAAATTATGACGCGCACCCTTCTGAGGTGTATACCGAAGTGTCCCGTCAACATATCCTGTCAACTCGTTCACTTCTACCCTTGTCGTTGTCATCCGCAAAGGGTCGATATCAGGCAATGCCAACTTGGGCTATCGATTGGACCTGGCTTCAGCTCGACTCCGTTGACATCAATGTAAGGATCTGGGCTGAGATGCATGAGTTGTTTGATGCAAGCGCGGGGTTGAACGGACACGCACCGTACTTTGACGATAATGTGCTACAAATAAAAGGTCTGTACATTGACGAAATAGTTGCGATCAGGAAGCTTGGCCCACGCATGAGGGAGTATGGCGACTTTTTGCAGTTCCTCAAAGGTAGAGACCTTTTCGAAAGGTATCCAGGTGCCATTCAATCCACTTGGGGCGATGCTTGGCTTCGCACTCTTCGTTGCGACTGCTTAGAAGATCGCAGCCCTGCCAGCCCCACTTGGAAGTTGAGACGACTGGCTGACAACGAGTCGAGACTGATCGCAGCACTGCAAAATGCCGGACTTCTTCAGTACGCGCCGTATGCGGGTAGAGAAGTCCATTTTGTAGGCGCCTTTCCCATCGAGTATCACCCAACCTGGCATCGGGATCCTGCACGAAAGGGGCGCAAAGATTTCGAACCTGGAGCTTTAACTTGGAATCTTGAGAAGAGTGTACAAGAGCAGCGGAGGAAAGTAGCAACAAATCGCGTGGTCTTTGTGACGAAGCAGAACTACCTGGGAATTACAAACGGTTGCAAGATAGGTGATCAGATATATATTCTCGCTGATGGGAACCTACCAATAATCCTGCGACAAGTCAATGGTATAGACGAGTACGAGAACGTGGCCGACTGTTACCTTCACGGTTTCATGGGTGGCGATCACAACAAGACATTACTCGAAAAACAAGGAGGCCTGAGACGGTTGAGAGTCATTTGATTACGGCACGGCTCCGTCGATATGCTGGAGTACCCGCGTGGGCTTCGAGGCCGATCGATCAGCCGCTTTCGTAATGGGAAAACACTGGAGCTGCTGTTCCGACGCATAAGACACGAGTACTAACCACATCGCTCAATCGCCAATCTCCATCACTACGCCACGACGAAAGAGGGCTACGGCGGAATTCCTGGCCTACTTGTTCGCCGCCAACTCCGCAATAACTCTTCCGACAACCTCATCGAGAGCTTCCTTTTGCAAGCCAAGTAGCTTCGCATCCTCCACCGCTTTCTCTTCGTAGTCGCCACCTCTTCCTTTCTGCATATGGGCCGTATAGAACTCTCCGACAACCGCCATCATATTCCCAGCAGCGACAGCCTCCCTTGAGGCTTTGATAGCCTCCTCAGGCTCTTGCGTCTTCACATCCCAATCGCTTTCATTCGTACCTGTGGCACGAATTGCGCTGTTCAGGATATCGCGCTGGTTAACAAAGAACGAGCGCAAATACACCGGCCGATTTTTGAAAGCGTCCAGCTTCTCATCAGGCAGGCTTAGCAGGGCCGCAACGCCACGGCCAACTTGCGCAAGCGTCGATGTGTTGAACTTGGCGTCTCTGACATTATAGATGGTAGCTTTCTTCCTCGGGATGTCGATGCTCCACATGCCTCGAGCCAGACTCCAGTCGAACCATGGGTTGTTCGCCACAGCAACCCAGCTCATCCCCTTCTCTTCGATAAGATCACGGTACTTCTTCTTGATTCCCAACATGGGAAAGAAGTCCTTGGCTAACGGACTGAGAGGATCCGAGCCAAATTCTGTCGGAAGGACCCAACGTACGCCTGCCTTTGCGGCAGCTTCGATCAAGGGGATCTGGGATTCCATCGCTTCATGGTGGTATGCAAGTTGCATAATGAGGACGTCCTGGCCTTGGAGTGCAGATGCGAGGAACGAGGGATCAGAGTAGTCGCCTTTCTTGACGTGCACTTCGGGAGGAAAGCTTGCGTTGGATTTTGCACGCGAGATAGCCGTGATGGTATGCAGACCGGATTTGAGAAGCGTAGAGAGAGTGACGCTTCCAATGGTTCCAGTTGCGCCAACCATGGCTATTTTTCGACCTTGTTGAGCGGACATGTTGCCGGCGAAGAAATTCTAATCGGACTTCGTCAAAAAAATTGATTGTAAGAACGGAGAGATTCTGTGGGTGGTATGATAGCTTCCCATGGCCGAGTCCTTACACTACTTATACTCCAGATTCTGTTGACCTGGGCGGCTCAATTTTGCGCCGCAAATTGGCTTGCATCACAAGCATCAGTGGATACACAGTGCCCTCGCTGTCTTCAGGACGCGAGCACGTAGAATTGTGTTGTCAGCATACGCGATGTCGCGCCAGATTTCGTCCGCTGGTGGTGCTGTCGCTTTGGATGTTGGAGGCCTTACCCGAAACGTCTGTGGCTTGGGCGCGCTAACCTCGTCTCGTATTGCTGTGGACTACTCCCTATCTCAACACGATGAACGTCGACAAAGTGGTAACCGCTTGCGCAAGATATCGGGAAGCATGACGAGCCGATTACTGATACACATGCTACCACGGATATTCACCCGAGTTGTGGATGAATCTGCCCGTCTCCTCGTCCCTCTTCCCATCAACAATATCCATGATGCTCTTCACGGTATCCTCCGCACTTCTCGCGCCATACTCAGCCTTGTTATGGCTTCCTAGGTTCGAGACGGTGAAGCCTGGATCGTACGCAAAGACCTTCATCAGCTTCTTCTCTGTGCCTTCAGTATCTGCCTCCGCTTTATCGCCATCAATCTGCTCAACACCCAGACCGTGCTCGACATACAAACAACAAGTAAGCATGTTGAACGCAACTTTACTTGCGCGATAGGCCTCGCCCTGGATTTTATACATTGGTGAGTCTGGGAACAGTCGTCGACCAATGCTACCCGCGCCTGAGGAGATGTTGATGATGCGCGGGTTGTTGGACTTGCGCAAAAGCGGTATCATGGCCTTAGCGAGCAGATAGGGTCCAGTGGCATTGACGTCGAAAGACGTCTGTAGCTTTTCGCGCTCGGTCCCAGCTGACAGCGTCGCGACTGCGGCATTGTTGACCAGAATATCGAGCTTGCCGTGCGACTTGGTGATATGCGACGCGGCATTGGCGATGTGGTCATCGGATTGAACGTCAAGTTGGAGGAATTCAATGTTTTCTGAAGGATTTCGAGATTTCAAGTCCTTTAGAGCCTCGTTGCCCTTAGATGTGGAGCGGGCGCTCATGAATACATGGTAAGTGCCACGTGCAAGGAATTGGCGGGCGATTTCAAAACCAATTCCACTATTTGCTACGGGAAGTCAGTACACGAACCAGCATCAGAGCTTTGATGTGAAGAGACGTACATCCTGTGACCAGAACCACTTCTTTCGCGATGGATGCCATGTTGCTGCGCCGATGTGAGGTGTCTGACGATATTCTGTAAGAGTCGGGAAGATTGTAAGACAGGTGGTATTGACGAAGACACTGAGGATCTCTGGAGCGAACCCATCTTATACTTTTTTTCCACTCTTCAGCTGCTCAAGTCTGTCCGGACGTTGTTTTTAAAGTCCGGGTCTGGTTGTGCAATTCCGCAGGCTGGTCTAACCTAATTTGGTTGTGCAACTCTGGCAGTCTTTCTCAAGACAACACATCTTCGATGCAGAACTCGAAGCCGCAGCTCTTGCAACGACACAATCCGTTTGGAAAATATCATGGCTCTTGGAGCGCTGCTTGGCGAAATTCAATCGTACTTGTGCCTTTGACTATGGAAGGGAACATCGCAGCTCACACAGTTTGGTCCATGACATCATGAAAATTGCACATTCGGACACAAGTAACTTTGAGCCAGGATTCAACCACGTGACGCGCACCATTGACATAAGGTGAACAGAGATTCTGCGAAAGATTCAGCGACTCTGCACACACTCTACCATACTACCGTCAGCCGTTATGAAGTCGCAATCGCCAGAAATACAGCCCCAGGTGCTGGCGGGTCTAGCATGACCGAACAGTCAGAAAGACGCCACCAGATGAAAATTGCACTCACGATCGCATACTCTTTTCGAAGCCTATATGTTTCATACTTAGGATTCCGAACCCTCCTCGAAGAGCACTTGACCATGCACCTGCACATGTCGCCCTAGAGTCGCTCACCCTTGAAATGCGAAGGAGCTTGGCAAAGGACAAAAAGACCAACAAGTTGTGCACTACAAACGTCAAATTTCTGCGAGCAATAGATCATTCATGCACGGAAATACGACGACTTGCAGTCAAAGTAGACTTTGAACGTTCGTCAGAGCGCTCAACTACCGACAATGTTGTGGTCGCGGGTAAAGTAGTAGATTGCCGCTCAAGGGTTGTGAACTGTCAGATGTGAGAGGACAGAGCAGACATGAAGGAAGCAGAAGGTTGTTGTATTGAGAGAGCTACAGAGAGCGATTATATACACAACCACGA
>ML978363.1:0-30531 GCA_010015745.1 Setomelanomma holmii
ATAGCTGAGATTGCAAGATGTAAATCAGCTTCAGCAGAGGCTGTTTAGGCTTGATTTGGGGGAGCCATGACAGGTAAAAGATCACACCCCGCAGAAAGTTGGTGGGGTGGGCCACTCGCTTGTATGGGCCGCTCGCTTGTAAAACACGTTACACATCAACGGCTTCAAGGTCCCCATCTTCGACGCTAAGACGCTCAAGATCATGCGCATTACCCGTGAGTGGAGGTTTGAGACCCGTGTGGCTGCGATTTGCAAGGTGCTTGAGGCATCGAAGTATCAGTGTGTGGAGCTCATAGGAAATCACAAACTCTGTCGACAACAACAAGAAGAACAAAGAGCGTGGTCAGCAGCGTAAGGAGGGCCGTAAGGTGCTCAAGAAGCGCAAAGCCAAAGAGATGAGCGGGGCCGAGGAGGGTGCTGAGACGTAGAACGTGGATGAGGACATCAAGATGGGCGATCCTAGAGACAACGAGGGCTCGGCTGATCAAAACGCAGCGTCCATCGAAGATCCGGATGCCTCCTTGGCCGTCGATGAGGCAGTGAACAGCACCCGTCTGGATTCTGAGGCCACCAAGCTCCTTCTTGTTGTGTAGATGGCCTAGGAAATGGAAATGGTTGAGATGGTGGAGCTCGTATAAGAACTAGCTCCTGAGTTACAATAACTCATAATGAATGAAACATACATTTGCTCACTTCCAGGCCCCGTACCTCTCAAAGCTCACTCAAACCCCCATGCGGATTCGGCACCGGCGCATAGGTTACACTAGTGCCACTCTTTCCCTCATATCCTAGCACAACATCACCCACGCTCTTCGTCCACCCCTCCGCACCCAGCGTAAATACCTGTTTCCCAGCCCCCTCGTTCCAAATACTCGTCGGCGCTTGCGGCCAGGAAGGTATAGTGATTCCTTCTGCACGATGGAGAGATTGAGGTCCTTTTGTCGGGATGGCGATATCAAACCCCATAGTGGACCACCATCTCTCAAGAACATGCTGGTGTTTTCTACGCCCCATAATGGCATCGAGTCCTTGTTGTCGTATATCTTGTCGATCAGTGAGACGACTTCCAGACCGGCGAGATCATCAGTTGTACCAATAAAACGGAAGGAGACTATCTTTATAGTAGCCTTTGCGATGGACATGCATGAGTACATAGGCATAGTCCAAGCAGATCCGGGATCGGAGAGCGATGAGTTGCTGTCATCTTTGCGTATAGGCGCGCCATAGAGCAGACCGCAATTGGACGCTAAGTTGGTGATATTTGCAAGATCGCCACCTCCTTGCCCTCTACACAGCGTATCGATGCTGCCCCAGTCGGTTTAGTTAATGCCGAACGGATTCGGGTATCTGGGCGCTTTCGAAGTGAAGTTGTACGTGGTGTTGGTGAGCGTGGACTTGTTGGGCGAGCCTTCTGTGCCTTGCAGAATGGCGCCCCATGTAGCGATCGACAATGAGTTGGGTTTGATGAGGTAGCTGCTCGCAGTCGAATTGTCCGGGTATTATAGAGGAAACGTCTTATTTAGCGTAGAATTAAGATACGTAAACGCCTTAACCTTGGTCGTTGTGTTGCCGATATTGGTGACACTCATGTAGGCCATGGTGTACGCGTTGTTGAGCCACGCGCCTCGGTAGGCCCTGAACCAGAGTTCCGGGTTGGCTTGGGTATCAGTAATATTCCAAGCTGGTTATGTCTTGTTGAGGTTTACGAAACCACCATGATCCATGATCTCGGGCTTAAAATTGCCGTTTCTTGCTAAAAGATCGTCCGACCGAGTACGAGCGACTTGGAAGTCTACAGTGAGATTTGTGTCGACCCACACTGTGTCCGGAACGACAAACAAGATGTCCTCAGTCCAAGCGCTCCCATACTCCCTCCAGTTGGGCGCACTGTGGTTACGAAAGCCGATTCCACCATTCTTCATGTCAACGACCAGGCCTTCTACTGCAAGAAGATCATCGCTAAGCACAAGGCTAGAAAGCGGTTGATATGTGCCGACGGTACGTGCAGTGCCATTTTCAATTACAGAACCACTGTTCTTCTTCTTGACGTCGTCGATGGTGCTCTTTATGTAACTCCTCCACTGTATGTCGAAGGAACTAGACACTGACGCCCCGAGGTCATCTGCTCCACTTTGGAAGACATCGACAATCTTCTGTGGAACGCGCGTGTCATACCAGTCCTCGGTATAGACGACGAAGGTCATCGTACGATTATCGATCACCGCTGCATGTTTGTTATCGTTGGGACAAGGGATGAGCAGGAAGGCGCCGCACAGCCTGCTCCACGTCGTGTTTCCTCGTGGAGGCGTGCCATATCCCATTGGCGTCGTATCTCGTACGTAGTGGAATTCCTCGACATCCGTGGTTGGCTCTGCGACGATGCCTTCGTAAAGACCTAGAGGTGTGACAACAGCTGCTACGGCGATCAAGACCATCATGAAGGTTTTCATAAAAGACATGAAAAGCACAGATCTGCACGCCGATGTGGTCGAGGCCGAGTCGGTTCGAAGGATGAGAGGCCATAGCGACGAATGCAGATATCTTCCCGATGACAGACCTTGGACGTGGTTAGCGCTGCGAGATATTTCTGCCCTCAGAGAAACTAACCATGATACCGCAGTCTCTGTGACGGTAGTCGATCGCGGACAAAGCAGGCCGAGAAGGATGATTGGCAAAACGATCGGTATCAAGAACTGCACTGCGTGTTACGTGAGTCTCTGCACAGCGAAAGATTCGACAGTGAAAACATACCGACAAAGACAGCAGCAGCTATCACACTAGAGACCTGACTAACGGTCAAGTCCTGTAATGAGACCATGTCGTTAGCTCAAAGTGTGCAGCGCACACGACGAAAGCACGTTGCACGGCGACCAACACGAACAGCCCCGTGCGCATCGTGGAGTACATATAAGTCGGCATCGCTAAAGCTTGTGTAAGGGGCCAAAAGGGTTGTGGCCTTGGCTGGTGTAGCAGTACGGCGATCTTGGCAAGCCACAGACAGATTTGAGTGATGGGAGCGGAATGAGTAACTTGTGGAAATTCAGCCACCCTCATCCGGTCCCAAATGCGAGAATGCGAGGTGGTTCTCACAGCACGCGACAGCCAAGCCTACAGCATTATACTAGGATCAAGACTTGGCTCAATATCATTGATATGGGAAGGGTGCGCTTCGGACATGATTGTGTGCTATCGTAGAGAAATATAGCCATGCGCGCTCGACTTTTTGTTCGCATTGAATGCGCGGGATCGTCCTGTGTAATAAAGATCTGGAGGTTGAGACGAGCCCCCCCCCCCCCCTGGTGGCCTGAACGCGCTAACGCGCACCATAACACATGATTGGTAAATCTCAAAGATGGTCATTCTGGTAGAGGCTGCATTTTCGCTGTCTCAAAGCTGCGATCAGATTACAAGCTGTTGGGCTGAAAATGTCTTGTGAAGGATGGGACACAGGGTCTGTCGTGCCGCGGCGTAGTATAGCAGCCCTGGTCCTGAGTGCTTGGCCGTCATGTTGATTTTCAACTGCCGCGCATCACTTTGCATTGAAAAGCCAATGGAACGGCTTCTGAAGATGGAAGGGTTGTGGGTTGCAGGTTCGTACGCCGAGATCAGGCGGATGTCCCAAAATTAGCACCAGCCAGGCACCAGGTACGGGAGAACTTGAAGCAGCAAGCGTGCCGAGCCTGGAATTGAATGCGCTCACTACACGCGTCTGACCTATGAGCGCAGCATGGTTGCGACTGACTTCTGATGGAGCCGAAATGTGATGCGTAGTCATCATGCTAACGTGCAATGGACGGCCAGCGCTCATACTGTCAAATGAGTGCCGCGTGAGAAGCAATGCTTTGCCTTTGGTGATAGTCGCTGAAACATACTCCTGACACCTTTGAAATATCTGTTTCGATTTTGCGCAACCTGGGGAGTCGCTGGACGCGAAGGCATTGCCGGAAGTGCCGTAAGATCGTCTCCCACACCTGTAATGGTGTTTGGTGATTTGCGACTTGGCGGAGGCGATTGCAGAAGCGGAGGTCTGGGAAGCAACATTCTGTCTACTGCGACAACGTGCTCTACGATGTCATCTATAATGACATCGTTTCTAGCGCTGGGCGATACGGTGGCGGGCTTTGTACAGTAACCAGTACTGTGACCACCGCTGGCTGGTGAAGCTTTTGTAGACCGTGCTCTTTCCGACGAGGGCGTCAGATCAGGCACGTCGCGAATGTCAGGTATCACAGGAGGGGACGTGGGTTGTTCTCCGTGCCGCTCGAAGTCGAATTGGAATCCCGAGAAATGTTTAGGTCGGCCTTGCGGATCGTGCGCGTTGAGTGGAGTGTCGCAGCTGTCCAAGAAGGTCTCGTAGACATCCCACCAAGACCTTGTTGTAGGCGCTCGAGAGGCGATGCGATTTTCTTCCCGCTTCTCAGAAGCCAGAAGATCCTTCGAGGCTGCGGAAGCTGTGCCGGTGCCGATCCTCTGCTCGAGTAGTGATAACCTGGATTCCATGTTGAGCATAATGGAGCGACTTGCAGCAAGCTCTTTCTCGATATTTCCTAGCATATTTGCCAACGCTTGATTAGTGGCAGCAGCCGTATTCTGAGGATGATTCGATGGTTGAGTGGTTGGCGATGGGTGATGCAGCATTTCACTCTTCGGAACGTAGCTCTCGGGTTGTTTGGTGCGTCTGTGAGAAGTGGGTAAGTGATGAGATGCGGGCATCGTATAAGAATATTCCGGCACCACGTAGGTCAGTGTCGAGTCCTGCGAAGAAATAGAGCCTGTGTCCATAACGAGGTATCAGCGGATCAATATGTGGGGAGATTGGGTGTATATGAAGCAATGATGCAGAGATGCAAGAGTTCTTTTGTGGAACGACGGAACTGCTGATGAACCACCTATAATTGTCTCCTCAGAGCTATATGCTGAGGTGTTCCCAATGCTGGGTAGCAAGTAGAATGGCGCATTGAACATCGTTTCAATTGTATCCACTGGCAGTCCCAACCGTGTGAGGCGAGCTCACTTCAGACTTGCTGACACGTGCTCGGCGCATGACACGAATTCAATTCCACGGGCGTGCATTCTCGAAACATGCGAATTTGTGACATGCCTAACGTCATGACCAAAAGCTCTGTCGTTGTGGGTTTCAGTGTTGCGACGCTGTGTTTGGTTTCAGGTGGAGCGGGGTATGCGAATGGCATGTTGACACTGTTATGCGGCAAGAGAGGCGTAGCGAACGAAGCGCGAACTTCATCAAACAGATCTCTAGGGCGGGTAAGCAAGTGGTAAAGTATTCAATTTTTTTGGTTGTGTTTTTCTGCCGAGAGCGGAGAGTCATGTGCAGCAGTTCAGGCCGAAAGACCACTCACTCGAATGTCCAGTGATCTTTCCCACTTTTCGCCTCGCATCTCATCTATTCCAACCTCACTCCGTGATGTAGTGAGCCTTCTCTTTGCCTGTTCTACTTCCTCCTGTTTTGGCTCATACCGAGAATCTGAACCATTCGGATGAAAATGTTGATGAAGTCGAGCTCCAGCGAAATTGCTTCATTGACTGGGTCTTTTGGAATCAATCCTCTCTCGGCCATGCGCGCATGGTGCAGGACCTTCTGTACATCGTAAAGAGTGAAGCCACCGAACACAGCGAGGCCGCCATATAACCAGATATTCTCGGTGAACATGAGAGTGCGCGCAGCGGTGGCGGGGAGAACGAGCGGAGCAAAGCCAGACAGGGCGACGATGGCGACACCAGCAAGGAGAGGACCGCCGAGGTAGAGGTACTTGTCTGTCTTGGCAGTGGCCCCGACGAAGGCGAGCGAGCCCATAAGGCCAGCAGTGTATAGACCAGCGCGAGCGAGGATGGTAGGGTTCATGAAGAAGAGTGGTGACAGGAGGAGAGCTTGCGTGCCATTGAAGGCCGTCCAGAGGGCGTACTTTTGGATGTAGCTGGATATGTCAGCATCGCCAGGTTAATTCATGATGGCTCACCAACTCACTTATGTGGGCTCGTCGCCATAGTACCGTACATGGTGCCGATGCTGCCAACGAGACCGACACCGAGAACGACCCATGGGTTCGCACTCATCAACCTGAAGCTCCAGCCATTCATGTGCAGAGCGCGCGCGGCAATGCCAATGATGCCGACACCAAGTCCAGTGTGCAGAAATGTGTCGTTGAGGTAGGCACGCTCAAAGGCCGGCATGCCGCCATCTTCACGAGTCTCCCGGTTGAAGATCAAATTGATTCCCAGCAGTGTTGCGCCAAAAATGCCTGCGCCATAGAGAAGGCGCTGTCGCAGACCACCTTGCGCAGCGGGATTATAAGCTGCTTGTTGATACGGTCGGCGGAAGGTCTGGCCGAACTTGGAGACATGTTGCGATGTTGTGACGGCGGGCTTTGTTGACCTGAAGAGTTGTGGATGTTGCTTGAGTGGCGTGTTGTGAAAGGCGCGGATGGTGATGGATGGTGACGACTTGGGTGCAGCTTGTTTGAGCGTCGCCGTGATGGCAAAGGGCCTCCGTAGAAGGAACGCCATGGTGTATACGTGCCGACGATGGGGGGTGTCGATGGCGATGTAAAAGAGGGAGAGTCAAAGTATGCGACGGCGAGTACATGACGTGTGAGTGGTGGAACGCACGAGAAGAGGCTTGGCGCTCTTAAGTCCGATGGGCGGTTTCCTTCTAAGCACGTAGGCACGGCCAACCTCAGCACCATCGCCGTGTCCAAACTACGCAGACAGCATGCGCGCATGCATGTTTCCTCTCGAGAGCTCCCATAGCCTATCGTACGATCTATCATCTATGGACGCGAAAGTCCGCTACCACATACTGGCACGGATCTGTGGCTCTATCATGTGCATGTTGAGGCTCCGCTTCACCGTTTGGCACGCGTACTCTGGCTGGCTTCATGCAAGATTTAAAGGCAGCCTATACTAGCGCCATTCTCGACCATAGTTGACCTGAACCCTTCGCTCCAATCCAGCAGACGCAATAGCAAAATCTTCATAATTGAACCATGGTGGCTGCGCTCGAAATTGAAGGCCAAGATTGCAAGCCGGATACATAAGGCCTCTAAGTAAGTCTTCAATCCTTACATTCCACAAAACAGAAACTTCCACCAAAGCAAATCCGCTACAAACATGCTTCCACAACTTATTGCAGCACTCCTCTGCTGCCTTGCATTATGCTCAGCCTCTCCCGCGCCTTCAACAGCCGCCTCCTCCAACATCGACTTCAATGCCCTCCCGGACGGCTCTCTTGGTTACCTGCCTGCCGACTGGCTTGCGTCCCAGGGTATGCTTCTCGAGCTCAACAAGACTAATGCGCCCGTTCCTGCTTCAGCCAGGTCACTAGATCCACCTGCTGCTACCCCATCAGCCGCAGGTCGCGACAAAGAGAATGGCGCCGTCGTCGGCACCTTTGTCAGTGGCATGTTGACCGCTACATCTCTGAACATCAAAGGCAACACTGCTGCTCAAGGTCTTTGCATGTCTTTACCTACCGGCGCTGGGACCATGGCAGGCACAGTCATCACTCAAGAAGGTGCAAAGAACATTTACGGAGAAAATAGTACGGCTCTAGACTTCGAGCAAGGTGTCGTTCCCGGCTCCTTCTTCGGCAGCATCGTAGGTCACGGCACAGGAACTGCCTTGTCTCGAGGTTTGTGCAAGCATGTCTTGTCTGATTTCGGAAAGATGTGGAAAGGCATCCATCCCGATGCGATGCCCAAAACATACAAGACGTTCCACCGCGCACTTACCGAAATCCTAGGCTCACACATGCGAAGCATCGGAGTAGATTCTGCGAGAGCGGCGAAGTTTGCTGATCAGATGACAGAGACGCGCAGACTTATGGATCGTCTGAAGCCTGATGACAGTCTTGAGTTCCTCGATAGAGAGATCTTGAGAGTCTCTAGTGATTTGGTCAGTGACATCGCTAGACTACAGCCACAGGTTCAAGTACCAGCGTTGCAAGCCTTGGCCGATCTGGCCAGCCAGCTACTCACCTTGCCGCCACCACCTGCGCCTCTCCCACCTAGGGATCCTCTGACTCTTGCTCAATCTTTACAAGGCAATTTGAGAAGCTCAACGACCTGGCTAAGAATGTGCCAAAGGCCAAACAGATTGCCGAAAAGCTGGAGCAGCCAGTCGAAGGTCTCCACGATGGGGTCAAGAAGGCAGCCGATCTCGCCAAGAAGGGCTTTCCAGCGGAAGCAAAGGACGCTCTCAAGAAGGCAGACAACATGGGCAAGGACGCGTTCAAGGCCCTTTCCAACCTCAATCCGTTTCCCGGCTCTAGCAACTCGAAGCCAAAAGTGACGGAAACCGCAACGCAAACTGTAACGGAACACGTCACATCAACCCACCACGAGACTCGCACTCACACAGAAACGGCGACCGAAACAATTTCGACCACGACAACGAGTACGCATCATACCACCTCCACGACAACGACAACTTCCACAGCCACTACCACGAGCACGAGCTTCACGACGAGCACGACAACCACGAGCACGAGCACAACCACGAGCACGAGCACAACCACGAGCACGAGCACAACCACGAGCACGAGCACAACCACGAGCACGTCGTCCTCCTCGTCCTCTGAGTCTACCTCGAAGTCATCCACGAGCCCTTATGCGCCTAAATGCACCTCAACCATCTGGGCCGGTCACGAATGCCTTGGCGGTCCCATCGCCATCGAAGTGGTAAGCCCGACAGGGAGCTGGAACGAAGGTGCGATGACTACAATGTACATCACAGCATCTTATGTGATGCCTACTCCTGCTGCTGCGCCGGCCAGTATATTCTGGGGACCTCCAAAGCCTGCTGTGCCTACCCCGACGATGACCAAGAAGCCTCAGGCTAAGCCTACGCCGATCAAGATTTGGGATTGTGGGAGTAGATGTATGGCAATCGAGGGTGCGCGTGGACGCTTGCGCGATGGGCGTCCAAAAGTGCATGCTGATGGTAGTGTGCATCATAAAGATGATATATGGCCATGGGGAATGTGGATTCTTGATAATACTTGACGGAATAGTCGTTGCTTTTGGAGCTTCAGAATATCGCCGTTGCTCTTTGATGTACTTCTGTATGGAGCTGATCGAGATTGTACCATGCCCGTTCCGTGTTGATTATTTTGGATTTTTGCTATTCTTTCTCGACCTGCTCTGCTCCCGAGATGAATGAAGAAATCCTCCACATCTTTTGGTCCGCATCGCCTCTGCGTGCACTAATCAAATGTCCTATACGCCGCCAGCTCCACCTCAGCTTCATAACTACTGCGCCCCTACCGCTCTTTCACCCTCATCACGACAACCGAATTAACCACCTTCGTCCAAGGGTGCACTTCGACTAGTACCTCCAGCCCAAACCTCTCAATCTCCTCGCCCAACTCCAGGACCTACATCTCGTTAGCTGATATACTCGTCTTACAAAGAAATGAAAGCCGTTACTCACAGGATACAAAACACTCCGCAATCCCCGGGCACTCCGCGCTACAACCAATGTACCCGGCCTCAATCTGCCCACCAGACTGGATAGAATGGTGATCTTGGAGGACGTATCGGATCCAACCAGTGCAGCGAGGAAGACGACTTCACTCTGCATCCACGCGACATTCGGATCATCAACATCTGCTACTTTGTCTGCGACATCAGCGCACACAAATCTCATCCCAGCATATCCCAGCGCATCACTCAACTCCCCACTCTTCTGCAGCGCCGCCGCGTCACGATCGATATTCCACACCACCGCATCCGGGAAGCAATCGAGCATGCACAAACTGCTCAACGGCAGTGGTCCGGAGCCGATGAATGTGATGTTCCGCGGCGCTTGAGAAGAGAGCAGGAATGAGTTGACTATGTTACATTCGAGCAGGGAGAGATCGATATAGTTCTGATGATACGGGAAAGCATCTAACAAGCTCTTTCTCGCTTCACCGCCACCGCCATGGGCGTCGGACTCGAAATTCTGATTCTGTGCTGAAGCAATGATCCGACTAGCCCAGTGCGATTCTAATTCACTTTCTGCTGCGGCGCAGAGGAGGCGGAGGTTGGAGCAGACGCCTGCGATGCTGATGATGCTTAAGAAGTAAGACTCGAAGTCGGAATTGTACGGCGCGATACATAGATTGACGAGGCGCGTGAGAAGGGCGTTAATCTGCGGACCTGGACCGAGACTCTGAAGACTTGAGATGGTGGTGAAGATGGACTGTATTTCAGCGAGGAGGGTATGGGCGGAAGTGGCGATGGCGGTTGGCGTACGTGGTGGCGTGAAAGCCGTTTTTACGGGGTTTGTCGATGGTGATTCTTGCAAGATGTGTTTGTCCATAATATCGGCGATTTCGAAGGATCTTTGGGATATGGAGGGTTTATCGTGATCATATGCCAGTTCGACAAAAGCGCAAGTTGAGTGAGATATGGGAAGATTGCTGCTCGTGTGCACTCCAAGATGGGGCTCACTTTAACATATTTACAAACTGCCACGTTCGAAAAAGCATTCTGCACCCTGTAACGTCTTACGAACTAGCAGTAACTGATAGACTTTCATTGGCTGCATTCGTTGAGCACCGTGATGGAGACGTTGGGTAGTATGTCGTGCAGGTAAGAGATTTCGTGGAAATGACGGGCGCCTTACCAATAGTGGTAGGAGTATATGTGCAATGTTGTACAACTCATACGTTAAGTTCGGCTATGTGCTGTAGCGTGAAGGGTCTTCCCGGTGACAAACATGGATCAGCCCGTACGCCCTCCAGGACCAGAACTCAATTGTCGAGGCTTGAATTCAAATAGCTTTGATCATCATGGATATTGCCGTCGCTGAACTTTCGCATCTGTTCCGAAGCAAATCTCGACTTCGTGCTACTCGATGTCGACCCTCAAGACTCACCTCATGATCATGGGCGCTTGTAGACGCATTTGCCACCAACCCACGTCTCCCGCACCGTTGCCATGCGCAGTGACTCAGGATCCAAATCTCTCAACGGTTCATCCAATACCACCCAGTCCGCGTATGCACCCATATCGATGGCACCAGCTTTACCTTCAAGGAAAGCGCCGTATGCGGGATTGATTGTGAACCCTTTGAGAGCATCCTCGAAACTGATAGTCTCCTCAGGATACCATCCAACCTTGCCTCCCCTGGGGTCGAGTCCGGTTCGAGGACTACGTCGGGTCATCGCAGCGTACATGCCTTCAAAGATGTTCGCTGGCTCCACCGGGAAATCGCTGCCGAGTACTGGACGAAGTGGCAAGAGTGAGCGCATCCGGTAGGCTTCGGTCTTCGTACGATTAGCACCAAGTCTGCTCTCAGCGTAGCCCATATCAGATGTAGCATGTGTGGATTGTATGGATGGAATGATGCCCAGGTCCTGCATTCGCTGCTGATCATCGGGGTGGATGATTTGCGCATGTTCGACGCGAAAGCGATGCTTCGCCTGGCAATTACGAGAGTTGCCATTTGGGCAAAGGACTTTCAAGGCAGCTTCAAAGGCATCAATGGCGAGTCTATTTGCGAGGTCGCCAATCGCATGAATGTTGACCTGGTAGCCTTCCTTTGCCCAGTCCAGTGTCAGCCTTGATAGCGTGGTGGCATTGACGAGTAGTGACCCAGAGGAGCTTGGTTTGTCCGTGTATGGCTCGATCATGGCGCTGCCCCAGCTGCCGAGTGCACCATCTGCGTTGATCAGCGAACGGTCGCAGTCAGTTTAGATACATACAGACCTCCAAATAGTTTGACACTTCGAACATGAAACTTGCCGTTCAAGGTAGTGATTTGCTTGACATCATCTGGGCAGAACGTATTGCGCACATCGCATTCTACCATCGCATTGACTCTCACGTTCCACTCATCCGTTCCTGAAAGTTCTTCATAGAGTCGAAGATCACTTGGAGTAACGCCAGCGTCGTGCATCCCTACGATACCAAGCTTGTTGAGCTCCAGCATAGCGTTCTTCGCGAAAGTCCTCTTTTGCTCCTTGCTTGGCTTCTGGTAGTGCTCGAGAACAACATCCATGGCATTGTCACAGAATACGCCTTTGGCGGGGATCTCTCCACCAGGTATATCACCAATATTCTTTGGCAGGAGCGAAAGGACGCTGTTCGAAACCCAGATGCAGTGGACATCCACACGGTCAAGCATAACGTACAGATCCTTGAAGGAGTCATCGATCTCGAGATCATTCTTACAAGGCATTAGTATGGGCGACCGTCTCGTCTTGTCTCAGCCAACTTCTAGTATCAACTTACTGCCACTGGCCACGCTCCATTGAAGTTAGCCTGGTCCCACCCAACGCCTCTCAACCACTGTTTCTGTGTCCCAGTCTCGGGCCGTTCTTTCATGTATCCAACAAGCTTCTGCTTCACCTCGTCCATTGAGGTCGTACCGAAAAGGTTGACAGAGTCGAGCAGCTCTCCATACTGCAGGAGATGGCCATGACCATCCCACAGACCTGGTATCACGTGTCCAGCGCGTGGCCGTTCGAGCTTCTGGATGCCATTGGAAACTTCATCGCGAAAGACACGCGAAAATTTGCCATTGGATACGCTGAAGCATTGAGCTTGTGGAAGATCAGCTTTCAGAGTTGTGATTGATGCATAGCAATGTGTAGTAGCGAAGAGCTTCCATACGGTGTTGAATGCGTTGCTCTCGGTCACTGGACGAACTATGAAGTTGGGAAGGCCGACTTGGTAGATGAAAGCAATCAACAGAAGAGGATATGCACTCCAGAATAGTGTTGATACAGAAGGCATGTCGCTGCAAGGAAGCAATTAGTGTGGTCCATTCCGGAGTCAACACCAATTTTGAGAGCAGTCGCTAATTGAGCATTGGCCAATCACAATGCGGGGAGGTCCGTACCCATCATGTTTGAAATCCTCCAACTCGACTCGAGCTCATCCTTCTTTCCCAAATGCTTTAGCATTGTCAAGAAATGAATGTCTGCATTTCAGTCGCCGTGGCACTTGATCAAAGCTGGCAAGTCGTCTGGATTGCAGGTCATGACACCGTGGCCGAAGATATTGCCGAGAAGCAAGAGCGGTGAGCGTACGTCATCCGGTCAAGAAGCCTATGATAATTGTGCATATTGGCCCGTCCGGAGTCTTATCGACTTGCCCCGCACCGGTTCTGGATATGGACAATCATCCACTTTCCCCTTGGCTCCTCTGGCATTGGACCGGGATACTGTAGACTTCAAAGGGTGAGGCTCGGCATCGCGCCAAGCGCGTGGCGGCCAAAGCTGTCAATGCAACATATGGAAAACTCGTCGCATATTTGGAAAATGATCAGCCTGGCTTCGAAGCTTGAGATTGCGCACTACTCTGATCGTGCCAAGCGCAGTTCTTATGGCCTCACGCGAGGTCGAGGACCTACGCAAACAGCTTGAGAGTCTTCAGCGCTCGCACGATGCGCTGCTCAAAAGCTTGTCCGCGTCTAACGCAAGCTTCGGACCGTCCGATGTATCACAACCTCTGCGCTCTCCGAGACGACAGGTCACAGATGCCGTGTTTGCAGACACATCGACCCTATCAGACAGCAGCAGCGATGATGAGGACGACTTCTTCGTTCAGGGCGAGCTGCCTTCGCGATCTTTTGATCATGAGCACTTGCGTGAGCACTTGACAAAGCATAACTGGACCGAACATGGAAGAGAAATCCTGACTTCGATTGTGAGTGATCCAGCACGGATATCGAAGCAACCTCATCTCTTTCATCTTGGCCCAGGACCAGCGAGTGATCGAAGCCATTACAGCCATTTCCAGGTGTACGATGTTGGCCCCAATGGGCTCCCAAAGTTGGTGGAAGTCAGCGGCGCTGACAACACGATGAGTAAAGCCACGGAAATATGGCACAGCCTGAGGGACATCGGCACGAATAGCGCCAAAACCACGGTCGGACGCATCACAGTGGCTCGCGAGCCTTCGCCAATCCTGTTTGCTGCACTACATCTGACCCTTCACGATGCTTTCGATATGGACGAGCTTTTCATGCATCTGGTCCAGACGGAAGCGTCCTCTGCTCATATGTTTCGAAGTTTCAACGAAGACAAGCGACATCAAAGAACTTTCTTCTTCAACTTTGAATACTATACCATCATAGGCGACGACTGCAAGCCTATGGAATGGCAACGTGCGGACAAGGTGACTGTTGCCCACGACAGCCACATACCTTTGACTCGCTGTAGCGCTGTCGTCGCGCTTGCCTTATTCGACGCGAATCCACGTCGCATCCGCAACCGAGGTAGACGCGCCAGAACGAAGTACGGTTGGGTGCAGGATGTCTGGAGCCCCTGGCAGGTCTTGCAGCTCGAGTGTTTTCCCGACTGGAAAAGTACACCGGCCAATGGCACTCCGTATACGTTTGAGACTGGTCACCGATATCTGAACGGAGCTGAAGCCTTTCTTCACTCCCTGCTCAACGAGTATCGTGATGCGAGAAAGCGATATGATGAGATCTACAAGCGCATCACCGAGCTCGTCACCCCGCCGCTGGGTTTCCTGTTTGACGAATCACTCAGGAACAAGCGATTGTTCGAGGATAAAGACTTCACATGGACACGCCGCTACTTCTACGCCCACCAAGCCCTCGGCAGTGTTAACGACAGCATCAAGTCGATGATCGATGCCTTTGAAGATACGTTCACCGAGGAGATATGGGAAGGCACAAGCAAGACTTTATGGCCACTCTTTGAAGAGTCGCCGCGCAATGAACACTGGAAGCGTCGCTTGAGATTGTTGCGCCTGCAATTCGAACGCGAGATGAAAGAGCTCAGAATCATCCAACGCGAGAACAACGAGCGACGGCATGAGATCGACACTTTACAAGACCAGCTCTTCTCTGGCACCAGTATCCAGGAATCACGCAAATCCGTAGAGCTCGCAGACGTCACGGTGCATCAAGGCTACAACATCAAGGTCCTGACCATCGTCAATCTCTTCTTCATGGTTCGTCCCTACAACAGCTTCGATCCCCATAGTCATAAACGCTGACACAACCCACAGCCGCTAACCTTCGTTACCTCCATCTTCGGCATGACCAACATGCGCGAATCCCCCGCCCCCTTCTGGCCCTTCGGCGTTACCCTTGCCGCAATCTGCATTCCCTTTTTCAGCATCATCGGCTTCTTGTCCACCAAGTACGGATACCACGTGTGGGCTACAAACGTCTCGCGGCTCTGGCGCTTTTTGTTTCCCAAGAAGCCCACTGCCAAGCAACAAGATTTCGAGGCGGAGCATCAGACTCGAGTCACGCGGACAATGTCAAAAGAAGAAGGAATGCGGTCGCGCTTGAGGGAGCAGGAATTGGGGAAGAGGAGGGAGAGTCGGCCGGTGCCGAGTCATCCGCATATTCAGCGTATGGTGGAGAGGATGGGTGAGGGGAGACAGAGTGGGCTGAGGAGTTTAGGGATTGTTGCGGATGGTGAGAAGAAAGAAGATGCGAGTGTAGGGAAGAATACGATGATCGACGTGTAAGAGAGTCTTAACACGAATGAATGATGCTGCATAACCTCAAATTTTGGAAAACCTTCACACGAGAAATACGCCGAGGCAGTTACCTGAACTAACAAGTGCTAAATAAACCTTGCATATGCTAAAGCGCAACTTTGCACTGACAACGCAAGGCCAGCTTGCCCTCGATGCACACCAAACATGAATCCAAACACGCTTCTGCTACTCACAATCCCACATACACAGATCACTCCCAAGTCGTTTCTAACGACTTCCTCGCCTGTCCTCCGTCGGCGCAGGACCTGGCACCATGACCTTGAACGGCAAATCCCTATTCATCGACATCGGCGCATATGGACTATAATGCTGCGGAGGAGCTGGCGCGAGTGGCGGCGGACCACCACGAGGCGGCTGGCCGCTGCTCTTAGGTCGCGAACTAGCCGGGCTCTGAGGCCCATACGGGCTTGGATACGAATGTTGCTGAAGCGGCATCGGTGCGGGAGCAAGGGCACGAGGACCATATTGCGAGTTTGGTGGAGGCGGGCCGGAAAAAGGGTAGGAACCTGAGGGGATGGCGGTGAGAGGCGAGTATTGCAGCATCATGGGATGAGGTGGCGGTGCTGAGGCGTACATGTAGAGTGGAGAAGGCGCCGTGAGAGGTAGCTGCGCATAGTGCGTGGTATATGCTTCTGGTGGTGGTGGTCGGTGATCGTGGTGATGCATCGATGAAGGTCGTTGTGGCTCGGGAGGCATGGAAGAGGGTGTTGCAGCAGGAGCTGATCCCGTTGACGCCCTACCACCTCGTCTGCTGCCGGTGGAGTCTGCTCTTGATGCTGATGACTTGGGAGGGACGCCATTCTTTTCATCCTGCTCCTTCTTGCGCGCTTTGCGTTCAGCCCACCAAATGGTCATGGATTGGCTGCGCTTTTCACTCTTGACGCGAGGCTTCCTTCGTGACCCCGAAGCAGACGTCGGCTCATCTGCATAGTTGTTTGTGTACTGGCTTAATGGTGCAGTAATCATGTACGAATCCGCATTCGGTATTTCTGGCTGAGGCGTGACTGCCTCGCGTACGGCGGGTGGCTGTTGAGGTGTAGCTTGGAAGACTGTTTCAGCAACATTCGGTGCCGGAGAGGGTGGGGCGTCGAGCGGCTGAGGATCAATGGAGAACTGACCTTGACCCTCACTCATGGACTGCAACGCCGGTGGCGGCGGAGCATTGGGTCCATGAGCTGATGGCACTGGGGTGCCAGCCTCGCTTGTCTTCTTCCGGGGCCCTTTCTTCACACCGAAGTCGCTGCGTCTCGCTACATTTTTGCTGCCTGCTGGGCGACCGCGTTTGGTGTTGGAGTCAGAGTAATCGTCCACATCCATGGCCGAGGAGTCTTCGTCGCCAGAGCTTGGGACGAGTGAAGCTTCGCGCATTTCTTGGATGCGCTGGTGAAGCAGATTACTGGCCGCTACTCTCGCACGTTTCGTAGGTCTGCTCTCGGGTTCTGGTGTTTCAGAAGCAGTTTTTGAAAACCGACTTACTCCCTTCTTGCGCGCACCGCCCCAGCCGTTGTGCTTCTTCGGTGTGATGCTGCCCGTTCCTGCATCACTACCATCGAATTTCCGTGTAGCTTTCCGTTGGCGCTTTGCGGGACGACCCTCATTGTCCTCATAATCCTCCTCTTCACTGACAGGAGCCGACTCAAGCATGTCGCGAGTACGGCGTGTTCTCAGCTCTCGACCAGCGCCCTTGTCAGCTCCTGGTCGCTGTAGCCACGCGTCTTGGGCTTCTGGTGGCTTCTTGGGATCGTAGTTGTACCCGTACAAGTCGGCTTCCTTCATGACCTCGAACACGTCTGTAGCTACTGGGATACGACCGCCATTACATGCTTTCTTGGGAGGGTGCATATGAGGAGCGGTCTGGAACAGTCAACGGTTGTACCATATTAGAGGAATGGTACTTACCCTAGCGTCCAGCATTAGATACTGATCTTGCCATTCCTTGAGGATGTTTTGAGCATTCTCTGCCAATGCAAAGAGGCTTTCAGTACTCCGTTGCGAGATCGGATATTTAGTGAGAGCTGCAATCACTTCTTGCACATCGACCATGGGTTTGAAGCGTGTCTGCAGTAGATAGTCTGCTCTATCCTCGCAATCTGCTTCAACAGGCCGCGGTGCGTCATCGATCCACGGATCTGGTAGATCAGAGTCTGAGAGCAAGTCATCTTCTGGATGCAGCAGTGTTGGGACAGCAGATTCTGCTGGCGTCGAAGCAGACTCGCGTGGAGTATTTGAACCAGATACGGGCGGCAATGCAATTTTCGGTATCGCAAAGTTTTTCATCTTCTTAGGAGGTGGCCCAGACTCTGCCTCTGCAACTGCCTGTGTCGCGGAGGGTCCATCACGAAGGCTTAAATGCAAGCCAGGCATTGGGGAGCCAGCAGGTGTTGCGGAGAATTTTTGAACAAGATGGATAGTGTCCCCGTCGTTGCCGTCCTCGTCTTGCTCGTCGATTGCATGTTCAATCTCATTCTCAGATTCGATGGGGTCGCCCACGGGCTCATCGTGGTCGGGTGACGCAGACGGCTTAGCGCCTTTATTTGCCGACATCTCATTGGCCGAATCCTCTTCATCATCTGCTTCGGTAAGCGGAACCATGGGAGCTGCACCACGAGATAACCTCGCGCGCGTGGGTGACAAGGCCTTAACGGAGCCTCCTCTTGCGCGGCCTCCTCGACCTCTGCCTCGTCCTCGACCGCCGCGCCCGCCACGCCCACCACGACCTCCGCGACCGCCTCGCCCTCGTGAGGCTGCAGGCGCAGCTGGTGGCTCATCTACTTCGCTCTCTTCTTCACTTTCTTCTTCCTCTTCTTCAGATTCGGATACATCTTCGTCTTCAGGCGTGACAGTGATTGAGAATGATGACACAAGTGATTTCCGCTCTTTCGGGAGTTTGCCGTGGTGCTTCTTTAGTCCATCGAAAAACTCGGGTGACAAGCCAAACACCATGAGCAGAGGATTTTCATATGAAGCATAAACTTCGCCAGCGGCTTCAAAGGACCGGCCTGATATGTTTGATGCCGAGCGAGTTGTTTTCCGGGTAGCCGTTGGGCTCAATTTAGTTGGGCTTGCTTTTGGTAGGAGGAATTCTTGTTGTTCTGGCTTGGATGTGGCTGGCTTTCCTCCTCGAGCCGCACGGGTTCGTGCAGGCGTATTATCTTGCTGAGAATTGCGCCTCTGTGAAGCTCGAGCTGGCTGATTACGTGGGGCAGGCATTGGAAACCTGAAAGGAGCCCAGTGGGTTTATTGATCCCAAGATGCGGTTGAGATGTGATCCCAAGGTCAGGTTCAGGGAGGCGTAGCGCAAATGGTAAGCTCGTCAGGGCGGCAGAAACCTGCAGCCGCTAGATGAATGAAAAGCTCGTGCAATGCCACAGAAGGTGCGCAAACAGTCGCAAATGCTCGATAGAGAGATCCAAGGAAATAGAGGAGCCCTAATGGGATAGCAGGGCTCTTGCAGTGTGATGATCTTTGTCTCAGGGTCGTGGCCGCTTCAGCAAAGCGCACCATGAGCACTTGCCAAGACTAGCGTAAGCCAATGATATGGATGCGCTAAATTGCTCCACATGCGAATCCCAGCCCTGGAGTCCCAAACAATGCATGACATGTATTGAGGTGAATGTTGTACAATACCACTCCCTGACTGCTGCATACAGTTGCATGCCCTCCATTGCTATTGTGAATTCCTATCGTACCTCTTGCCCAGCACAACATGCCTCCCAAGACCGTAGAGGAACAGCTGGCGGAGCTTGAGATGGAGGCTGAGGCACCAGCTCCGCCGCCCAAGAAGTCCAAGGCACCTCGCAAGCGAATTGATCAGGAGGACGATGCGTTGAAGGAGCTGGAGGAGCTCGAGGCGTTGGAGAAGCTACAACAGCCAGAAATACCTCGGCCCTCAAGTCGCTCCAACACGCCCAAACTGTCGTCATCGTCAACTACCTCGAGCAACCGTCGCACAGCAGGCGCAGTCACCCCGTCCTCGACCGGCTCAGCGCGCACAAGTGAAGACAAGCCCGCAGCCCCGAGGAAATCAGGAGAGAGCACTCGCTCCTTCCGCCAGAGCTTCGCGCCTACTGAGGAAGAGCCCGCAAAAGCAGCACCACAGCCAGCTGAAGCGAAGCAGTCTGGCGGGTCGTGGTGGGGAGGCGGCTGGGGTGGCATAATCTCGACTGCAACCGAAGCTGCGAATGCCGCAAAGAAGCAGGCAGAAGCCGCCTATCAGGAAATCCAGAAGAACCAAGAAGCGCAGCGGTGGGCGGAGCAGGTGCGCGGCAATGTTGGTGCCCTGCGTGGCATTGGTGAGACAGACATAATGCTATTTAAGATACTATGCTAACAAGACGTAGGAGGTGAACTCGGGAAGCGCGCCCTCCCAACGTTCACAAATATCCTCCACACGCTCGCACCGCCCATCTCGCAGCATGAGCGCCTACAGATTCATATTGCCCACGACCTCATCGGCTACCCCTCCCTCGATCCCATCATATACCAGACCTTCTCCTCGGTTATGGCCCAAGTGGAGGGCGGTGACTTGATGGTCATACAGCGCGGCTCAGAATCAACACAACGGAGCTCGGTAGACGGCTATAGAGGCGGTGGTGGAGGCTGGAATGACGGTCCGTGGTGGCGCGACACCGAGAAACGAGACTTGAGCGTGGTGAAAGGACTCGTCGACGGCACGAAGCTGGTGCGTGTGAGTGCAGAGGCATATGCGAACGAGTTCTTCGCTGCACGAGGTGGAGTCGAGCAGGCTGCAAAGCAAGCGACCGAGGTTCTGAGCGAGAGCAACCCGGTGCGGAGCAGCGACATCTTCCTTGCCATTCAAGCGATCAGCTTCCCAGCACAAACCGACCTTTTTGGCACATCATCGTCAAAAGAGAAGGACCCGGTGGAAGAGCAGAAAGAGGAGGATGATCAAGTTGCGTTCGCGGTATACCTACATGACCCCATCCACGGCATAAGCTTTAAGGCGCTCAGTCAGTCGTTTCCACTGAAGTGGGCCGAGTGGTTGGACGCGCCTGCCAACACAGAGACTGACAGTGAGGAGCAACCAATACCTGCCGAGATCCGGGATATTATCGCGACTGGTGGCGTTGATCCTCGCGAGTGGGTATCAGAATGGATGGAGGAGACCATCAACCTGAGTGTGGGTATTGTCGCACAGCGATATGTCGCGCGAAGAATGGGCGTCGGAGAGGGTGGACTGGGGAGAGGGAAGGCACGTGAAGAGATCGTCGAAGCTGGTGGAGGTGAAGCAGCGCGAGCGGGCATCATCTAAAACTGATGAGGTGGACTGGATTTCATTGCAGGCGCACCGGAGTTGCTAGGAGTGATGAGACCATATTTGGAATGCTCAATTAGCGCTTCTTGCGCGTCACCCTCTTCCTTTTTGAAGCATATTTGCTTTCTCTTGCAGCACACTCGCCATCACAGATTGAGCCATGATCTTAACACCCATATCAACCTCCTCCTCCCCCCCCGTGAAGCCGACCCCAACACACTCAAGTGCTCCCGTGTGCCCAGTCTCCCTACTCAACGTGCCCCAAATTCACTCTTGGCCGTGCCATAGTATGCCGTTACGAGTTCGAGGCTTAGCGAAGGAGAGACTCCATCTCGCCTTGAGTGTGAGGTAAGCGAGTCGGTCGTGCCTTCCATTATTGCTCAGAGTTCATTTCGTCTTCTTGCCCTCCTTCTTATCCTTCTTTCCACCCTTCAGCATCTCGAGATGACCCGCTTTCTCTGCCAGCAGCTTTTCAGTCTGCCCAATGAGTCCAGATGAGCTCTTCTTCTTGATCTTGTTTTGCTGGATGAGAGATGCTTTCTTGGGCTTGATCACGCGAGCGCCAGGTCTTGTCTGACCCTTCCTTCAATGATTGTCAGCCTTGCTTGGACCAACATACTGGCCCGCGGCGGAGTACAGATCGATTGGTGTGCAGCAAACTTACTTCTTCGGCACCACGGGCTTGGACTTCGTCTTGACAGCACCTTGAGCCATCGTTACCGGCTAATGGAACCGAGGAGCGAGAACGAGATCGAGGCGCGGTCGGTGATTGCTGTGTTAGCCTTGTGACGTCGGCGTCTGCTCTGGATAATTTGGTCGGTCGCGCTTGCCATGAATATTTCGCGATGCTTGGCATGAAGACCCGCCACGCTAGCCACCGAAGTCTATTAGCGCTTTGCGGGGGATTCCACTTTAGCCTTTTCACCGCCCGATATCCACGTTCCCTGAGCCCGAAGACCCGTCTTCCAAGGCCCTTGCGCCGCAATACAAACCTCGTAGATGGGCGTGATGAAGCAGCGTCTTGATCAACGGGTTCTTACGCCATGGCGACCTTGTCCGGAAGAATTTCTTGCACACCTGGTCATCCCAAAGACTGCCTCGAACATACCTGGTACCTGCATCATGATCAGAGATCCTGCTGCTCACTCGCAGTATAAATCCACATGGGTTCGGGGTATCGTACATGGATCTGCTCTCCGCAGCCAAGACTTCCTTCTAGAAGATCCCTCCGCGAAGCGTACTGGCTGAATGTCAAGCCTTTAAATTAACCATAGATTATAGCCGGCCACGCTGCTAATCGTCATCCCGGACCGTTGCTGCGCGTGCACGTCGGTGTTGTGTTCCTAGAAACCAGGTGACAAGCTCGGTACTAGGCATGCTCTGGGAAGAAGATGATGACGACTAGGATATTAAGGGGATAGACGTGTGGATATCGATCTCGGATCCAAGTAATATATCTAGGAGCGATGCTCCTCCGATCCATCGAAATGTAAGGCTGCACTCGGTACTTCATCCTAGGACTTTGCAGAAAGTGCTTCAACCAGACAACATGGAGCTCTTGTCACGAACTGCTTTGGGCCTACTTTCCCTGTCAGCTGCCTTCGCTAGCACTGTTTCAGCAGCAGAAGCATTCCGCAAGCCAACCGTTGCCTTCACCGCTGGAAATGGCACCCTCTTGGCCTCTCGCTCGTCACCAGTCAGCATACGTGCTGACGCAGCAGACTGGCCCGGTGTCCTACGCGCCGCTCACGATCTTGCTCTCGATTTTGGACGCGTCACCGGCACCAATGGATCACTGACGACTACCGGTACTGCCAAGGCGAACTCGTCTGTCATCTTCAATGTTACTGGCATCAGCAACAACTGGGCCGTTGGGCCTAGTGGTGGATACCCTACAGGATCCAGCGCAGGAGCGATCATTGTCGGCACTATTGGCAACTCGAGCCTCATTGATGGTATGATCGCAAGCGGTCAATTGGATGTCAATGCGATTGAGGGACAATGGGAATCCTATGTCAGCACATTTGTGGAAAATGCTGGAAACGGTACTGGCTCTGCGATCGTTATTGCTGGTAAGCCTCTAGCTCAGGAACATTTTTTGACAGTACTGATCATCCGTAGGAAGTGATCGTCGAGGTACTATCTACGGTATTTACGATGTGTCTGAGCAAATCGGTGTTTCTCCATGGTACTGGTTCGCCGATGTATCCTTTCAATCTCACGACTCCATCTACGCGTTAAAGACTACCAAGACTCAAAAGCCCCCTTCGGTGAAGTACAGAGGTTTCTTTATCAACGACGAGGCTCCAGCTCTCACGGGCTGGGCAAACAAGATCTACCCTCAATCGCCGTACGGCGCGCCATTTGGAGCCGTGTTTTACTCTCATGTCTTTGAGCTCATGCTCAGATTGAAGGGCAACTACCTCTGGCCAGCTATGTGGAACGGCATGTTCAACGTCGATGACCCTCGCAACCAACCTTTGGCAGACGAGTATGGTGTCGTAATGGGAACATCACACACCGAGCCCATGGCCCGCGCCACCCAGGAGTGGAACAAGATTGCTAAGGGCACCGACACAAGCTGGTCGTGGGCGACCAATAACGCTACCTTGTACAAATACTTCACAGAGGGTATCCAGCGTGCCGCACCATACGAGAACGTCATCACTGTGGGAATGCGTGGTTACTCCGATACTGCTGCATCTGCAGATGTCCGTACCAATGTTCTCGAAGCCACAGTCAATGCCCAGCAGGAGATCCTCACAAATGTACTTGGTAACGCGTCGGAAGTCCCGCAGATGTGGTGCTTGTACAAGGAAGTCCAAGACTACTTCGAGGCGGGAATGAAGGTTCCTGACTGGGTCACTCTCCTCTGGACGGAAGACAACTGGCAGAACATTCGACGACTACCTGTTGGAGACGAGAAGAAGAGATCTGGAGGTGCTGGTGTCTACTACCATTTCGACTACGTTGGTGATTCGCGTAACTACAAGTGGCTCGACACCATTCAGCTTCAAAAGACGTATGAGCAGATGAAGCTCGCCAAGGATCGCGACGCCGACCGAATCTGGATTGTTAATGTTGGCGACATCAAACCGGCTGAAATCGCTCTTAGCCATTGGTTCGACATTGCATATGACATGGACTCTTACGATGAGACATCCGTACCCGAGTGGACCACTGCATGGGCAGCACGAAACTTCGGTTCCGAGCATGCTGAGGCCATTGCTGAGATTGTGGATGAGTATGGCACTTTGTCGAACATGCGCAAATTCGAATGGGTCGAGCCTTCTTCCTTCAGCATACTCAACTACGAAGAGGCAGATGGCATTCTCGCTCGATGGACGTCTATCGCTAAGAAGGCACAGGCGATCAGCGACGCACTTCCCGCAGAGACCTATCCCGGCTTCTACCAGTGTGTCCTTCATCGTGTTCTTGCTGGCGCAAACTTTGTGGACCTCCAGATTGCGGGTGCAAGAAACATCATCTATGCTCAGATGGGCAGGAACAGCGCTAATAAGTGGATGCAGCATGTCATTGATGCTATGAACAAGGATAACAATCTGACACGGATTTACCACACTCTGCTCAATGGCAAGTGGGATCACATGATGGATCAGACTCATATTGGCTACCAAGGATACTGGTGAGTTTTCTTCAAATATGTCTTGTGTGCTTCGTTCACTGTTTCCTAGGCAACAACCCATGCGCCAATCCTCTCCAGATCTGCGTTATGTTCAGGTTCTCGAGCGATCTCTGGCAGGCGATATGGGCGTGGCAGTTGAGGGTAGCAATGCCACCATCCCGGGTGACGACGCATGGCACAGCAACGGTGGTGGCTCCCTCAACTTGCCAAATATCACACCCTTTACGCCCAAGCGATGGATTGAAATCGCATCACGGGGAACCGGAGCCTTCAGCTGGAACATTTCCGCCGATCCCTTCATTACCCTGTCGCAAAAGGCTGGCACCATTGGCCCTAATGATCCTGACGTCCGCGTCTACGTCGATGTCGACTGGACGCAAGTTGCCGACGGTTTCGGAAAGAAGAGCACCTTGAACATCAGCTCCTCCACCGACTACGGCACCCAAGGCGGCAACCCGCAAGTCATCGTCCAAGTCAACAAGACCTCCATCCCCTCCAACTTCTCCGTCGGCTTCGTCGAATCCGCCGGCCAACTCGCCTTCGAAGCCGAACACTACACGCGCACTTCCTCGGCAGGAAACCTCTCATACATGACGCTTCCGAAATACGGCCGCACGCTCTCCGCTGTGAAATTGGACTCCGGCCTCGCAGAAGGTCTCACCAGCGCCACGGCCCCAGTGCTCGAATACGACTTTGTTACATTCACACCCACCACAGCCACCAAGGGTCTAAATCTCACCCTCATACTCAGTCCCAGTCTGAATGTCAATCCCAAGAAGCCCCTCGCATACATCGCACAAATCGACGACAAGCCCGAGGTGCGCAGACAGTACGTTATCGACCGTCCGCAGCCGGATTTCCCCGTGAATTGGGGCACGGCAGTAGCGAACAATGCGTGGTATAATACGACGAATTGGGGCGCGGTTGCAGCGGGAAAACATACGCTGAAATTGTGGCTGGTGGAGAGTAATGTGATTCTGCAGAAGGTGGTGCTGGATTTGGGGGGCGTGGTGTATAGTCACAACGGGCCACCGGAGAGTTTCAGGGTCGGTGCCAGGGGAAATGGGACGGTTGTGGCGAGGAGAGGGTTGTGATTGTTACCTGAGATGGTTGGAAGGAGGGGAGCGGTTGGTAGAGATGACTATTATGTAACGTATGTTCTTTGATGTTGAGTACGTGCGAATCGTTTGTCCATGTCAAAGCTCGTTGAGCCTCCGTGGAGCTATGTGATTCTGACCTTGTCAATGATGCAGGCAAGCTTTCCTCGAGACCAATTCCACCTTCTTACACCTTCCCCGCAATCTCATACTCCAACGTCACATCATTCCTCCTTAGCAAATGCTCATTCCCATGCACACCCGTCGCACTCGCCTCAGCCGTAACATTCCCCGCCTCGTCATGCGTTCTATCCCACTCCTGCACCTCCGAATTCTTCACCTTCCT
This sequence comes from Setomelanomma holmii, assembly GCA_010015745.1. Lineage (NCBI taxonomy): Eukaryota > Fungi > Ascomycota > Dothideomycetes > Pleosporales > Phaeosphaeriaceae > Setomelanomma > Setomelanomma holmii. The sequence continues at coordinate 25,856 of ML978363.1, forward strand.
CAATCTATGCGTCACACTGCCATCCTGCTCACTCACCAGCGTCTCCGTGCGAATCTCATACTTGCCCCACTTCGGCAGCGCCTTAATCACAGGAAGGAATACACCGCCATAGCCAAAAACAGCCCGATCCCAACGACGCAGTACGTCGCGTACCAGAAATTCACGTCTGATTCTTCCGGCGGGTACCACGGCATGATGAGAATGAACAAACACACCGCCGCGGTAAGGACGAGCGCAAAATGCCACGCCTGGAACGGCGCGGGTGATAAGCCTGCCTTCTTCCGCTGGTGCCGTAGAGAGTAGATCCCAATGGCCATGAGGAAAATGTAAATGCTATCCGGATAACTTCTCAAATCAACCAGAAAGTCAGACGCATTGCCAAACGGCAGCGCAAGGATGACGATACATGTGAGCGCCCATTTCAATAGAATTGGCGCAAACGGCGTTCCAAACGGCTGTGTAGATGCCCACACATGCGGCCATGGCAACATGCCCTGGCGCGCGCATTCACGGATCTGGCGCGTGCTGCCGATGAAGACGGACATTATGTTTCCCGCAGCGGAAATGGCGATGAGAGCGGGAAGACCGCGCGCATGCTGGCTGCCGAAGACGGCTTCGAAGAACAGGGCGGCGGCGGCGAGTTCGCCGGATTCGCGCATCTGGGGCGCGGGCACGGCGGCGAAGTAGGCTACGTTGGCGAGGGTGTAGAGGATAAAGACTATGAGGAGGGAGATTGGGGCGACGCGTTTGATGGATTGGAAGAGGTTCTGTGGGAGAGGTTAGATGGGAAATGGAGGGTTTGGTGGTGAGATGGAGACTTGCTCTGATTTCGTTGACGACGTTGAAGGCGTTCTCGTATCCTTTGTCGGCAAATTTGATGCTGATCAGCGTGTTGACGATGTCGTTTTCATTATTTGTGATGCCATCGAAGGAATCGTGGAAATTCTGGCGTGGATTCTCGACTCGTGTTCCGCCTCCGAGAACCACAAAGCCCGTGATGACGAGAAAAAGCAAGATGATGAGCTTGACGATCGAGATCAGGTTCATGATTCTCATGGACTAGCGTGTTGAAAGCAGGCACAAGATAGCAAGGAAAGTGTAGGAGACCATTGCAAGACCTTTGTTCGCCCATTCGCCTGCTTGGTAGCCGGCAGCGCGGTAGATGTACCTTGCAAGGACAACGACATTACTGCTCGCGAAAGAAAAGGCCACTGTGAAGAAGGCGTATGTTACTGGGAAGAAGAATAGGGGTCGAGGGGAGGCCTGCTCCAGATACGCGACTTGGCCGCCTGAGCGATATGGGAATAGTGAAGTGTATTCAAGATAGATGGCAAGAGCAGCTGTATGTCTTCAGCATGAGTGGATATACATACCGGCTGCAATGATGAAACCAAATATCCAGTACAGAATGCTCAATCCTACGCTATCCAGAGCTCTCAAAATGGCACCCGCTGTAAGAAGTTAGTATCTCCCTTGTGCACAATTTCAAGATGTGCAGACTCCACATACGCGTGCTGAAGACACCAGTTCCGACCATCTGGCTGACGTTAAGAAAGAGGATGCCAGCCCATCCAACATGGTAGCCCAATGGCGAGACCTGCTCGACGGGCGCGCCGTTGGCATCCTGATAGACAGGTCTGCCATCGACATAGACCTGCTCACCAATCTGAGCATTCTTCTCCCTCACGATGGAAGCATCGACATTCTTGTTCGGAATCGTTGCCCCAGAGTTGTTTCTTGAGATATGCGACGGTTCCCATGATGCGAAAATGTTTGAGCCACGAGCACCACCGATCAACACTCTGGCGCGCTTTCGAGAGACGAACCGTTGCATGTCTGAATAGCTTTGCGCATCTTATCGTTGATATATGGGAGCCTCAGGCTGCGGACCCTGGTGTTCGGACACGACATGGTTGGCGAACATGCAAGTTTCGCCCAGTCTGGCGTGATCGCATAATGTGCAACGATTGCAACCACGCATCCTTATGAGGAAACTGATCAGTGGCTCGGCGACTCTTCGACAAATTTTGCTCTTCTGAAGTGGAAGGTGTCGAGGGAAGTGCACCCACGTTCGATGATGAAATTCAGTGGCTAGAGAGCGCGAGGCCCGCGCCGCATGGACGTTGCATTCAATGCTATATGGCCGAGCACTGATGGCGAACCATTGTGAATCGATGGCATTAGACATGTGACCATGATCGCAAAGCCATCGCAGGCGTTTCACCGTCTGTTGGGCGTGCTGTAGATGCGCCTTGCGCGAAAAAGTGGCCTGGAGTGGTAAACATTGCTCAAGCATTTCTTGCGCAGACTTGCAAGAAGCCACAGATGGATACCGACAAACAAAGTGTGAGAATAATCTAGAAACCCGGTCGAACGCTTTCCTCGCCTGCAGTTTGATGTTCAGGCACCGTTTTGGCGAATGAGTGTGTCTCCCCGGATGTAATTGAAGTCGACGCGGGTGGGTAGCACCTTTCTATGCGTGAGCGTGGGGCTATAGAGACAGCACAAAAAAGAGGCTCTATGAGCGACGTCCGGCGGCTTCGATACCGTCGAGGCTAATTCGAGCCTTCGTAGATCTTCTGATATGTGCTCTTCGCAACGCATTCGTGGGTACCATGAATTTGTAAGGAGCTTTTTGGAAGGGGATAAGCTTAATCTTAGCACCGTGTTATTTCCGACTCGTCTCGAGTCACTCCAAACAACCTCGGATCAAGTACCCCTCAACCACAACTCAGAGGCGGTGATACACCATTGCGCTAGCACAACAACTGTGATGGACACAACGACTATGTATCTGGGCTATCTGGACCGTCATATAGCTCGAACACCTTTGCGCAGCACGAATACTTCGTTCGGAGCCCCCTGAGAACCCACAAGTCGCATCCAAGATGAGCCCTTCAGAACCACCTCTCCCAGTCGAACATCTCGAGGATTTCATGGTCCTCGAATGGTGTAACAAGCTTCTCTCTGACCCCCATGTTACGAATATATCGAAACGCGTCATACCCGATAAGCGTGAAGGCGTGTCGAATACCTTCTTCACGCGCACACTCTTCGCCGACGGCGCCATTCGGGCATTCCTCTCACTATACAAACCTGGAAACGGGGAGCGGAGGGTGTCTGATCGAGATGTTTTCACCGGCAGCGCGCCGCTCCATGAGATCGAGAGGCCAGATGCTGAAGAAGCAGAAGCGCGACGACAAATGGCACGGGAGGAGAAGATCTACGATGTGAACGATCCGGATACACCAGAGGCCATCATACTTGCATCATTAGGGAGTGATTTGGATGGTGGCATACGAAGAGTGCACGGTGGAGTTACAGCGTCGTTGCTTGATCAAGTCATGGGCACACTCATATCGTATGCGTATCAGCATCGGTGCGCGACTTCGCATATGACAGTCAGATATAAGGCGGCAGTCGATACGCCATGTGTGCTGTTAGTCAGAGCGAAGCTGGTCAGGGAGAGAGGCCGATATATCGAGACGATGGGCTGGCTTGAAGATGGACATGGCAAAGTATTTGCGGAGTGCGACGGCGCTTTCGTCATGAACAAGCTTGGAAGTCCAAAGATATAGGGGATTTCAGCATGAGGTTCTAGATATCTGCTTATAGATTGTAGTAAAAATACACGATAGACGCGAATTTCCAATCACGTTCCCATCTTCAAACCTGTCGCAAACTCGCACACGAACTATATGGAGATGGCCGATTCCTCGGCCAGCAACTTGCTGAGCTACGGAGACTAGAAGCGTGAAACTCGCTCTCGTCTGGCTCGCCGCAACCCTTGATCACAAACTGATACATTGACCCCCGACCACGCAAGTCACCAAGCGCCGCAGCTCTTTGCAACAATGCAGATCGACTCAACGATATCAAGGAGCTACTTTGACTCCGCTCAAGTGACTGTGTTACACAGGACTATAAAACTCCGGCCAACATGCAGCAGTGATTTCTCCTTAAATCTTCTTACGATTAAAGCACTAGAAGCACGGTATTCTCGTCCAGCTTCCACGACCTATTTACACGTTCGTAATTCACTTCAAAATTCCACCTTGAATATCAATCAAGTCGCAATGTCCGAGAATCTGTCAAACCGAGATGACCTGTGGAAGCAGGTGCAGGCGGCCAAGGCTTCTAAGAAATCCGAACAGGCAGGTTCGATTGCCAGTAATGAAGCGTCTCATGGTACTGCCGACAAGGTGGGCGTTTCGCGAGACCAAAATTTGATTGGGCAGATACTGGGCGGGAATGCCACTCATCCGACGGAGGAGAGAGAGAAAGCAAATATTGCAAAGAGGATAGGCGAAGCGAAGAGGAAGGTTGACGAAGAAGGGGGTGAGGGCGACTAACCAGAGCCTTGAAAAGGAAGGATTATAGGGATTTGGAGCATTCTGTTGATAAACCATTTGACGAAGTTGTTGTAAGCCAAAAAGCGACGTTGATATTCTGGAGATGAATAAACTTGTACATGTAGTTGCTTACACACCTCCCTTAGCTTCTGGAGATAGAAGCTAAAGGTAGCTTTCAGCTGAAAATAGCCAGTGCCCTGTGTATGTTTTGTGCGAGCTGTTTATCTGGACTTATTTGAATAGTCATTTTTGTTACCAAGGCAGGACTTGTGAAGAGGCTGGTAGTGCGTCACCATGTTCAAATGCATGGATTGTTCGCTTAGG
>ML978364.1:0-11268 GCA_010015745.1 Setomelanomma holmii
GTGAGATCATGGGTGCGAGCTGGCTACAAACCGTGGGAATCTAGCAAGGCTAAGCTTTCAGATGAGCAGATTTTGAGGGATTACAATATACTAGACTGGGACACTTAGCTATTGTATCTGTGTGTAAAATAGTCTCTTAGTAGTACTAAGTAAACCAAGTACTTGCAAGTAATCCAAGCAAGTCAACTAAGCACGAAATTGCTCCCAAGCAAGTCAAGTAACGCCTTAGTCCAAACCAAGCAAGTCAAGTTGAGAGCAGGTACTTGCTTTACTTGCTTGTTGGAAAGTCTGTGAACAAGAGTCTCCAGTATCGATAGTTTGGTACACCTGTCTCGGAGGAGCTTCAAACTCTGCAGGCTGTCATCCCTGAGCTTGATATTTCCTGTTTGGCCATCTACACATTCTGCAACAGGAAAGTTAATGCATAGATACGACAGCGAGGCTGCATTCACAGGCCCAATGCAATCTAAGAAGGATCGCAAGACGCCGAGTTGTTGCTGCGTGATATCCACAAAATAGAAATGGTTCTTGCCATAGAGCGCTGAACTAGCCTCACGGTATATTTGTCGGTTGGTATACAGTAGTGCAAGCCAGTGGCTTGGTCTCTCAGGCACGAAGGTCTCCACTCGGGAATTTGGCTCTTGGAAAAGGTAGAGTGGATGCGGGACAATGAGCACTCTCTCGTAAATGTCGTTACGAATCTTTTCAGGAAGATCGAGAAAATTGGCAGTAGCTGAGCTCGCTGACTTTGATGAAACGAAAGGTGGCATCGAGGTTGCAGATCTGCTTTGTGGTGACTTCGGGCGATTCGTTGTCGGCGGTGCAGGGAGCGTGCTCAAGTATGTTTGGACTTTGTCAGATTTTGCCGACCGATAAAATGTGAAATGCAGAGGTTGCAGGCGGTGGCAAAGAAAGGTGATGAGGGGCAAGGACTAGCCAAGGCTGCCAAGTATCCAATTTTGTCCTCGGACCATATTTCCTCCGAGTGCTGCCCTTGGTGGAAGATTGTGACACCCACCAAGCATCGGAGATGCCCGAGAAGCGGCTGAAACACCTAAGTATCATCTACTTCCGGAAAACATATCAGTCTGGTGCAGCAACAACCTTTTCCCTTCAAATCCAACATTAATCGTCGCGCAAGAATATTGCTGCGTCTGCTCAGCTATATAAGCGCTTAAGATCACGCTTGACACATAAGACCTACTTGTGGTGCGGGGTACTCTTGGCGGCCCACAGTATTGCTGCGTCGAGGCATGAACTGACCGTCCCTTGCGCTCGACACCGGCCCATCCCGCTAGAGTACCAGAAGTCCAAACTACCTCAGGCACATTAGGTTTACCTCATTGCCATGTCGTTATCCTCATCCACGCAGGGCGGGAGCCTTCGGCGCGGGCTGTCCGCCCGACTAGATCGTTTTCGTCGTAGATTCCAGCACCATTCGGAAGACACCAGGACTCAATCGCCCCGAAGGCCGAATGCAGGTCCAAACGTCATGTACGACTGAGTCTCACGTCTTCACCAGTAGAATAATACCAATGGAGCGAGCAGTGCTGGCTCGCAGTCGACGAACCAAGCGGGCAACGCGCCTGAGGAATTGACTGCCGCCGTCAACAATAATACGCATACTGTCTCAGATCAGAATAGTCTTCACGCAGGTCCTCTCGAACAGGACGTCACCGATCGATCGACTCCTGTTAATGACATTAGCATTGTGAATGCTTCCTCAGATCTTTGGAGCGCAGCATATCGCGAGGCAGTTGATAGTTTTGGAAAGGATATAGACAGCGCTATTCTCATGAGTAGCACTGCCGCACAGCTGTTCAGTGAGCTGGAGAAAATTGGTAAAGAAGCAACTCAGGAGTCGGTTTTCCTACGCGGTGTGGCATATCTACGCTCCATACAAGTACCGCTTGAGAGATTCAAGCTAGCCTTAGACCTGGCATCTCCCTTGAGCAGTATTGACCCGACGGCGTCGACTGTTTTTGGTGTGGTCAAAAGCGTGACAGCGGTAAGCTTCTATCATTGAAATCCCACACCCATGAGCATGAGTACAATGCATTCATTGACTTGACTATACTTAGATTGCTATAAGCTTCGCAACCGCCGATCTGGAGTTTGCAAAGCAAATAGGCGAGATGCTGGAGCAGATTTCATACATCGACGATTGTGATACCCTTGGCCAGAGAGCCAACAAAACTGACATCCATAAGGTAATTTACACTGCACTTTCCGAACTCTTTCTCAAATTCATAGGCACTCGTGTCTGTATACCGAGAAATTCTGGAATTTTACAAAGTTGCACATGAGATCCTCACCGAGAGAGGAAGAAAGTTGGTAATGAAGTTGACTTTGGAGACCGATCGCCTGCCAAACATCATTCACGACTTCTTGAGGCACGCTGATATACTTCGAAAGCTCATAGAAAAAGCGACATGGGAAATTGTCGAAGACATCAAGGGTATGCTTTACGACAGTGAAAGTAAGTTATCGTCACCTCGTACATGGCGACTGCAAAACTGGTCAACCTCAGTTGCCAGATGGCTTGATAGTAGTAAGATGACTGTGCAAAGTCGATACCACGCACGTCTACAGGATCTCCGAACTGACGAGGCTTGTGAGTTCCTGCTCACACACCCTACATTCACCGACTGGTATCGTGCCCCCGATTCCCAACGACTAGCGATCTTTGGTGAGATGGGGAGCGGGAAAACGGTGGCAATGGCATACCTGGTAGACGAGCTGAATCGACGAAATGAGCACCAACTACCTAGGCCAAAGGTATGCTATTACTATTGCCATAACGACGAGACCGGCCAAGCTATCCACATACTATCTGTACTGGTTCTGGCGCTCCTGGAACAGCTTGCTGGTCTGAAGAGAACATTCTATGAATGGTATAAGGAAAGGCAGGCCTCCGGAATCCTTGAGCCAGCAACCAGCACCAGAATGCTAGAGCAATTTTTAGAGGGAGTTCTGGTCACACTTGATCGCCTGCTCTTTATCGTTATAGATGGCTTGGATGAGCGCGATAGAAGGTCACGGAAAGCTCTTCTCAGGTACTTGAGCACTTTATCAAATAAGACCCTGCGGCTCAAAATTCTTCTTTCTTCCCGCCCTGAAGAAGAGATCTCGGAGCAGCTGGACCAAGTTCCCAGGATACATATGGAATCCGACGCTAACAGAGATGCTGTCATCGTTCGGCATACAGTCGAGGGGCAATTATCACATTTGTCGGCAGATGTCAAGACACTCGTCACGGAGACATTATCTCGTCTGGCGCAAGGAAGTGCCATATGGACAAAGATGGTAGTCGAACTCTATTGAAGTTCGTGAAATCAGAGCGCTTGGGCCAATGCGACTATTCTTGGATGAAATGCCATTACCGGGGCAGCTCTCCAGTCTCTATGACACGTTGCTCCTACGAAGCTCTTCAAATGACCCTGAAAATCAAAACGTTGCCGCGTTGGCGTTGGCGCTTCTTGCGGTCGCGTGCAGACCTCTCAGCATACAAGAGCTAGCCTGGGCTGTGACATTAGCTGCAGCTCAACATAAGGTCGTCACAGTGTCTGCCCTTGCTCAGCTGGTAGACCACCAAAGGGTGATGAGCCTGATACATCCTTTCATCACCCGCGTTGATTTTGCGGATCTCAGGAAGCGTCAAGTTCAACTGGTATACCAGTCGGTGAGGGAATTCATTATACGGAAATGGTCTCATTGGCAAGGCTCAGTTTCGCCACTAGCTCTTGATCAAGCCATCACGCACTATAGCATGAAGACTTTGGAGGCATTCATCCTGGACATCTGCATCAAATATCTTCTGTTATACGAAATTGGCAGCACTCCCCTATTTTCTGAAGAGCAAGTCGCCATTGATGAGCTACCTCAAGATGTCGACCTATTTGCTGATAGGGAGTCATTCGAGTACGATCGGTATTGTACATGGGAGACATGGGAAGAAAACATGATACGCTATGATCCCACCGAGCGCGGGTTCGGGGGGTTTTTCGTTTACGCATCAAGCTATTGGCTTAAACACTTCGGCGACATCGAGAGTGAACTTCTTTTATCCTTGGCGGAGATAGAGAGCGTATGTCAAGTAGGCTCAACTCGTCTTCAACAATTGGGTCAACCAAAATTGCCGTCCAGACTGCGCAATCAAGGCCAGATTTGAGTTCTACAGTCATTTGTATGATCCGCTCAGCATCACATCGCTTTATGGTTCGGATTCTATCCTCCGCGATATGCTTACGAACTCGAACTTCGACGAGGACAAGTACCTTCGTTCACCAGCAATAGCTGCTGCCGATCAAATTCTACAATGGGGCAATTTGTCTAAGCTCAGGATTCTTTTCCTCGAAGGCAAACTCACTCATCAGCTTCGAAACCTGGAGTTTTTTCGACTCATTATAAGACAATGGTCCAATCTTGGTGCACGCCATGAGGATTGGGAAATGGCTTTCAGCCTTGTCGACCATGTATTGGACATCATCGTTGAGGAGCAATGGGGCAATGAGCTTTTATGCCTTGCTGCTCGCGCCGGCTGCATGCCCATGATTGAGCGTCTGCTGAATCAAGCGCGGCTGAATGCAAAACTTAAGACCGAACTTTTGCGTGGCTTTCAATCGATTGGAGAAGCTGTTCTAGGGAACCATCTTGTTGTGGTAGAGTACATCCTGAGTGAGGAAGGCTTTGAAGCACACCTTCATTATCTGAACTCCCTCAGTGAAAGTGTACTACATCTAGCATCAGGACCTTGTAACCCAGCGATGTTCCGCCTTCTGGTTCCCCGTTTACAGCAGAGCATACATCAGGCTGACAATCGTGGACATACAATACTGATGCGGATCATCAAGAGCAACTTAAACTCGGGAAACCGGTACGAGTCTGCAAAGATAATTCTTTCGTATGCCGATCCTGAGGGGAATGGCCACATTGGTGAGATGCAGCAGGATCCCTTGCTGGTGGCCGTGCAGCTTGGAGATTTGGAGATGTGCCGCATTTTGCTTTCTGAGGGTAGAATGGACCCGCTCTCAGCCTTGATACCTGGCGACAATGGGCAGCTGGTCATGAAAACCAAACCTCGTGTGAACGAGGAAGTTATACTGCAGTTGTTGCTAGAGCATGCGATGATTAAATCGACGTTGTAGCATAGCCTGTAGCAGCTCACAGATTAAGGCGGGCGGACACTACCGGAACGGACTCCAGACGGTTTCATTGCGAGGCCGTGGGGCGGTGATGAAGCTGATCTACGGACAATGGCACTATCGTATAAGAATAGAGCGCGGAAAGTTTCCCAAACGAGTTAAACCATATCACATCTTTTCAGATTGTATGCTGTCACAGCACATATTTGCTTACTTGTGTCTCGTCCGACCCGTAAAGCACGTTATCTGAACCACAATCATAATCCTCGGATCAGATTTTCCGTTCATGTTCTTCGTACTCTTTCTTGATTCTCTCGTATGTAGAGGTGGAAACTGGTCTGAGGACAGAGTAGAAGCCCGGCAAAGGTCCAGCGGCGAAAGCAAAGGCATGCGCATCGTATCCGAGTAGTAACTTCGTCTCAAATCTTCGAAGATTAGAATTAATGAATTCAACGTTGCGCGCCCAGCCTAATGCGCATTCTTGCTCTGATGTAATCATCATAATTCCCCCTCCTCTGCCACTCATCAGTCGTCTTAAATCCCTCACACATCTTCTTGATATGGTCGCGCATCCACTTCTCAAAGGCCTCCAATTTCCCATGTACCTCACCTTCGCTGCCCGGGAATGTGCGCTGGTGCTGCTTTAGGAACTCATCAAGTTTGCCGTCCATCTCTTGAGCATCCAACTTCTTTGCTTTTATCGTCCTCCAATCCTTTCTTAATTGCACTTTCCCGATGCAGAACGGCTGCTGCGGGTAGATAGCCTTGCCCCAGAGCCACGAGCTAAAGAAGGTGTGATCTACCGCGACGTTCAATCCATCGAGTTCCCACTCTTCGCGTATTGTGCGCATCCAGTTCAATGGTTCCAGGCCATCCAGTTGTTGCTCTGATCGAAACACATCCTTTACTTATCTTCTACCATATATTGTTGCAAATACGGCACCTTTGCCAACTCTAAAGGTTTCAATTTTGGCTTCGAGACCTCCGTTGCGCATGCGGATAAGATAACGACCTGATGGGTGCTGGTCCTTCACTGCTTCGTCCAGGATGTAGGATTCTTTGAACACACGGCGACCGAGGTAGACATGCTTTAGGAAAGGTTTATCACCGCCATTCTTGGTGAGACGAACGATCGAGTCTTTGGTAGGTGTAAATTTGCGCTCGACACTTAGAGGGGAGTGTATTTTGTTGTGTTCTGAAAAATGAGAGTATCCTGCAGCGCAATTTTTGAGGTACGTGCTAACGACATAATAGCGCGAGTCTGCTTAGCTGACGATAGGAAGGTTGCGGTGAAATAGTGCTTAAAAATGTGACCGTGGAAGGTAAATTTAGGTATTGAAGTGTTGCAGCTGCATAATTTTTGAAACATTCGGCACGGGCCAAGATGTGAGCTTTTGTCCGTGGCCAATCGAGCAGCATTGAGTAAGTTAACCTCCCTCCCTGTGGTGAGAACATCCCACCACGCAGAACCATCAAATCTCTTATGCGCCGCAATTCTCAGCTACGCGTCAGAAAAGTCTTCGAGCTTATCAGCTTACAGATTTTGAGCGTGATTCTACCTGCTACGAAGCTTCAACAAAAAAATTACGACATCGAAGTCATGCTTTTATTCGTCGAGTCTGAGGCTCCTGAGCTGCGACAGCAAGCCACCCCTGTTCTACTTCGGTCAAGTGCCTTTGATGGTTCCTCGGGGGGCCTAGCATATAAATCATCGTGATGTGCCAAAGTCTTTAGAATTTTGAGCCATGCAGACTCGACATAGATGCACACCGGCAGGTTCTGGGGGAAAGTCGAGACGCTTACATAGTAGGATTTCGTACAGCTAGCGGCCCACATTGTACACCTGCGCTTAACCCAGACTGGTCAAACTGTGGCGCATGCTTCTCGAAGCTTCTCCCTACGCCCGCTGCGCCTGTTGGTTATTTTTAGAAGTCGAGAGTCAGCAAGGCGAGAATAAGGCCACTGTTGACTTCGATGAAACACCACACATAGCGAGAAGGTGGTTTTTGGAATTCGTCCAGTCATCACGCGCAAACACTCGCTCTTAACGTCAACCGACTAGCCAACACCCAGCCGTAGCGCCCACTGCGACTGGCGTGCCGTGGCGACAACGTGGCCTCAGCAGCCTCCATAGGCCACTCCATTCCGCGAGCATGCTATACGCCTCAATGCCATTCACAGCGCGCTGACGCTCATACTGAAAGTACCAAGTACCCCTGACCTCAGCACAACATGCGACGCGCTCAGCATCCTGCAGACCGCAACTAAGGCGACCGCACAAATCCTCGATGACGACAAGACCGAACTCCGTCACCCCCGGAAACCGTCCGCACGCTCGAAGCGAGTGTACAGCAGAGCACCAGTACTGAGAAGAAGCGAGGGCAGCCGCCAAAGAGGCGGTAGAGGTAGGCAAAGCCAACCTGGAGATGACGAGGCAGATCAAATGCACGGGAACACAGACAGGCGGCGTGGTAAGCTATACTGCAATAGCAGCTATGGGTGTGTCACCAGGAGATACACCCAATACAAAACCTCCTAATTAGAATGCCGTCAGTGCAGAGACAACGGAAGTCATCGTGACCACGCCATTTCAACATTTTCGTGGAGGTAAAGACTAAAATTACCGTGCCGTCTATGTCAGTCTCTTTGGAACCAAGCGTCCTGAAGAACAGCCTTCGCTGACGCCCTGGCGGAAGGCTCCAACCGTAGCATACTTCCGATCAGCACGCCAACCCGTACAATGTCTTCCCGGCTCATATCCTCGCTCCTCTCTCCATCAAAGTACATTTCTTCTAACCAGCTTTGAAGGAAACAAGTGGACTTATCGCTAGTCAATGTTCCATTCATAGCACGCCATTCATTCTGCCAACGGTCCGGCAAATTGTCGCTGACTGTCTCGAGCATCTGACGGACAAGAATTGCGGGCGTTGTCATGAAGCTATCGAACAGCGGTTGTCCGACAACAAGCTCAAACAACTAGTCAAATTATTAGCCTCCCGTTGGTACTTTTTAGGGCACTGTACCCAGAAGCTAGACTTACTATACAGCCCATACTCCAAAGATCCACACGATAATCCAAGTTGTCTCTGAAGATAATCTCAGGAGCGCGAACAGGAAGTGGAGTATTAAGGGCGCTAGGGCTGTCATGGCTCAAGAAAGATTGGCCGAAATCGACGATCTTGATCGATTTAAACGAAGACTTAACATCTATCGGATAGGAAGTGGGTCTGACAAGGTATTGGGGTATACCAGGTTCTAGTGGCTGGCGATCGTTTCTTTGAACAATTCCTGTTTCGGGTTTCCCTAGTTTCTGAAGGAGATCTTCCTCTCGCAAGGCATGTACCAAAGGAATTGTGAAGGCTAGGTTGCGGGTATGCAGATCTGAGAGTCATGAGCGAAGTCTGTATGAATGTTGAGAAGCTGTATTGTACCTGCATGCGCGATCTTCTGCTCATGGAGGAAGCACAATCCAAGCAAAGTCTGTTTTGCAATAGTTTTCGCAAGCGTCCCAGGAAGCCTTTCTATGCAGGAATGCGCATCAAGGTAATCGGCAACACTTGGCCCTAACAACTCCAACACAAGGCAGTCATGAGTTCCGTTTGGACCATTAATCTGGAAGTGATCTTGCATCGTCATAAGATATTGGTAGCCAGGCTGGTCCGAATGTGCCGCCGCTATAGCACGCAAGACGGTGATCTCTCGACTCTGATGGTTTGGCTCGGATACTGAAATTTTTATAGCAACATACGTTTGTTTCCTAACAGTACGTCATCCTGAATCGTGTCAATGTATCGCAGAAAGCAAGACCTGATATCCCGCGCAGCCCAGACAGTCGAGTATCCGCCCCAGCCCAATTTGTGCAGAATCTTGTACCTGCCATTATTCAAGCAGTCTCCCAGATGGACGGGATGATAGCCACCCCTGTGGTAGCGATGCAAAGGTTCGGCGTCAATATCACAACTATGTGTGGACCAGTCCATCGGCAGACCAGGCTGGAAGGGTTGAATTGACGTGGAAGAAAGTGGACGTAAAGGCGCAGGCACCCGCCAAAACCGGCTATATGCCAGCGCTTTCTGAACTGATATGCTGCGAGGGCGAGCGCTTATTCTAGTAAGACTCATGCTTCCGCGCGCACGGGTTGAGTTGCTAGAGGCGTCTAACTAGAAAACGAGTGGCGAAAGATCGGATATTGGCTAAGGGATGCCAAGGAAATTAGCGGTATTCAAGCGCTAACCCCAGCGGTTGCAGGTAGTGACACACCAATGAAGACGCTGGCGGCCGCTTACATTCAAAGACGCAATTCGAAGAGGGCGCTTATAGAGTCCTGTAGAGCAGATGGTGTATAAGTAGATGCATTCGCACATCCATGGCAAGATCGCTCTAGATTGCACCACAAATCGCACGTTGCCTGAATTTATTGTTGGATGTGGGAGCACAAGGCAGGTATGAATGAGGCAGAAGGTTGTTGTATTGAGAGAGCTACTGTGAGCGATTATATACACAACCAGATGAGTAAGCAGGTGACTAACAGAGTCACGTGAGATGCAGTTCACAGTGTACTGTGTGAACTGAGATGCCAGGCTGACACACCCCCTGAGGTATCCATGTTGGATGGAAACCTCACAAATAAGGAAAAATACCAAGAGAGTGAGATGCGTGGAAGTCGCAGAGTTCGGCCGTACTTATCCTGGAAACCATCTGGAGTTCTCACATAGAGAGTGCGATCCAGGAGAGCGTTGAGAAAGGTGTTTAGCACATCGTATTGCATAGCCTTGAGGTTGAAAGCACAGGCAAGTGCTATAAGAGCTCGGAAGAGGCGTGCAGCTAGAGTAGCTGCGTAAGTATCGCCATACTGCTCCTGTAGATCTCCTCACACAACAAGGCGGGCCTTGTATTTGAGAAGATATCCGTCCTCATCAAACTTGTAGGTGAATACCCACATTAACGGTACAGCATCATCAACGTATAAGACTGTGATATCTGGCCTTGCAAAGGTGCCTTTGTTCCAGCAGTTGCTGAACTTAGTAGAAGCAGCAGCTGTAAACTGGTTCCCGTGCGGGTGGTGTTTGAGTTCATTCTAGTAACGTGTGGAGGAGGAAGATCATCGCGATGGATACGAGTAGGATCACACTTAACCCTAAGTTCTGAGGCAAGAGATGTGGCCTCAGAGGCTTGCTGAATTATAGCAGCAAAGGCGTAGTACTTAGCTAAAGGACTAGCCTCAATAGAGTGCGCCTGGCGGCGTCTTTTGCCAGTGACAATGTTGTCCTGCGAGAGATCTAGATCTTATCGTTAAGGAGCGTTGTTCTGCTGTCGATCTAGGACGTATGGCGCATTTGTGATTGTATCTGAGTCCTCGTCAGGATTCTCATCAGAGTTCCACCCCCCAGGTGTTATGTGCTGTGAAGCAGCAGAGGACTCCTGGAATAGCTGTTGCTCAGCCGGGTCTGGAGAATCATGAGGATCGGGTGTACCACGAGGGTCAGGTGTACCGTAAGTGGTAGTTGTAGGAGAAGGCAGTTGCTGTATCTGCTTCTGTACAGGAGTGGAAGCAACTGTAGCCTGTCGCTGCCTCACTGGCTGGGCGACTATGATAGTGTCACCATCGTATTACTCCTCAGGAATGTGTGCAGTCTCAATCACATGAGGTCTTGCAGGTAGAGTAGACAGCTTGTCCTTGTAAAGCTCATCTAAGAAGCGTACGTCGCGTACGCAGATGACGCGGTTTGTGGCTTGTGGCTGGTAGCCATACTCGATAGATATTTGAGGCGTCATATCTAAGGAGAAATCCCTTAAAGGTGCAATCCTCAAGTTTATCTCCTCTAGCTAGGTGCTTGTTGAGCACAAATCTACGGCTTCCAATAGCGTGGAGTTGAGAGAGGTCTGGGCGGATGCCAGTGACCAGCTCATGTGGTGTGCGCCGGTCAATAGATTTCGTAGGCGTGATGTTGAGTAGCCTAGCTGCTGTGCAGACTAGCTCATTGGCTAAGGTCTTAGGTAGACCAGCATGGATTCGAAGAACTCTGGCAACGGTAACAATAATAGCCCCAGCTCGCTCAGCACCCCCCAGCTGTGCAGGAGTGTCTGGCGACCTTGTCTCGACTTTGATGCCAGCTGATGAGAG
>ML978365.1:0-29973 GCA_010015745.1 Setomelanomma holmii
TGTGTTGAGTGTTGTGGACTGAGATGTCCGTAGCCTAAGCTTATATACATGAAGTGGTGGGCTGATTGGCTGGTGGATGATCCACGTGACCATGCGAGGTGCCCTGGGCTTACAGTTTGTACGTCGGGTTTGCTAGGCGCTTCTGCTCTGCCTCGGCCAGACGATCAAGCTCCCTTGACGCGTCCGTTTGCGCTTCTTCAGCAACGGCGAGGATGTCGAGGCTACTCCCGTGCCTTAATCATGGTGCGTTTTCGATGAGGGTGACTTGGTCTTCTTCTTGGTAAGCGAAGGCTTCTCGGCGTGGGCATCAGTGCCTTTATCATGATCCTTGTTGGCCGCGTCAGGGGTGGGCGAAGTAGTCTGCGGAGGTGTGGCATTGCCGATGATAGTATGCGGAGCTTGGACGAGCTGAGCTGTCGCGTTGGTGACTACTTCAAAACCCTGATTGACTCCACTAACCTCGGAATCGATGGCATCTTGCTTGTATGGGCCCGACGCACGGTAATCGTCGCCAGAATGAGGCTTCGGAGATGGTGTCGCAAGGATAGCCGACGACGGTGAGAGTGGGCGAACATCTTGAAGGCAGGCATCGTGGTAGTAGTAGAAGACATAGTGTCTATTGAGCTGTCTTTGATAGAGGAATTGTGAGTAATTGGGACGTTTCAGATGGAGCTCAGGTCGGTAGAGCTTTAGTTGTCGAGAGCTATGGGAAGTCGATCGTGTTACGGAAAGAGTTCGGGCTGGTTGAGCTAGGAGCGGTATTTCTTATACCAGGGGGTTCGATCGATTCATTTGGCGACCCTATTGTGGTGAGAGGGAGGGCAGGCTAACCCTGCTGCGAAGAAGTGCTGGCTGGAGGTCGTAGAAGTGAATGCAACTAGCTTTCGGTTCGAAATGGTCATACTTCTGCAGGTGACATGCCTTAGGTGTCGAGACCAGATCGAAAACATCCCGCTCTTATATGACATAATATACGTTTGCAAGACGACACGAACCCTTGATCCACACCTGTTGGATGTGGGAGCACAGGGCAGGTATGAATGAGGCAGAAGGTTGTTGTATTGAGAGAGCTACTGCAAGCGATTATATACTCAACCAGATGAGTAAGCAGGTGACTAACAGAGTCACGTGAGATGCAGTTCACAGTGTACCGTGTGAACTGAGGTGCTAGGCTGACAACACCTATACCTCGTATGGCCTTTGACTTTCAACACTGACGTGTTCATGGCTTCCTATAGCTAGCCGACATTCTCTGCAGAAATCTTATGAGTAATGATGAATTCAGGAGCCAGTCTTAGTTTGCTGAGGCGCTCTGGGCATATCGTGATCTTGAGACTGACATAGTGTGCATGGTGCGAGACATTGAAGTCAGACAACGTTGGACGAAAATACTGTGCAATATAGATTGCCTACACAATGCGATCCTTTGCTGCAGAGCCTAAAACTAATCTGCAGTTCCTTCCTTTGCTTCCCAAAGAGCTCCAAACTCATCGTGGCAAAATCCACATCGCATGGTCCGTTTGCCAAAGCATATGTATCTCAGTGGACCCGCCATCATCCAAGCCATACATCGTGCGGTGATCAACAAAAGCTATGGCGGCAACGGTATCGCAGATCCGTCGGGGTTCGCGAGTATTGCATTGCCGCTCCAGAAGCGCATCCAAGAACTGATCGATTCGGCTTTGCAGTCGTCGACTCGGGACGACACCATAGACTGGGAGGACAAAGTTCTCAATACGATCATCGCTTCCTTTGTCACCAGTGAGGATCTCGGCGTGTCGGACGATGACGTTGAGTATATTGTCCTGCTGTCAACGGTCGTGGTGATGGCCTACGAACTTGTTCAGGTTACAATAATGGAGGGAACGTCGACAGCCCGCTTTATCATATCAGCTTTCAACGAGTATCTTTGCGAGCCAGAGGTATGTATGCAACTCGCCGCCAAGCTGGAAGCGGAGCAACGCCGACTTGAGAATGCGTGTGCCCATAGCACAATACAGCGTGCCGTCATGCAGTTGCGCAAACTCATGCCCGACTTGTTGGAAACAACTGCTGTGTGGAAGGCAAGCATGACACAAGCTCAGACCACCCAGAATGTTCTGTGCGATGAGAGTTCAAATTCAGACGGCGGCGTTCCAGATACAGTCTCAAAGCCTGTACTCTCTGGAGCTGTGTTCCCTCGAGACCTACGTATTGAGGTGTTTCTGAAGCATGACTGCGCATGGCTATTTGATTTCGTGGAATCTGTAGACACCTGCGATGGCTTCACAACGATCAAGACTTGCATAGGCTTGAGCATGCAAGTCGAGCCTCGCTTTGCCGTTTCCGAAATCTATGGAATTTTCAACACGGTTACCATCACAGCTACCAATAGCTGTGACAAATCTCTCGCGGGGACGATCATCGTTCCGCCTGGATACTCCTTCCGCGTCATGGAGGTCGAATATGTGCATGAGATGGTCGCGATCCAAGGCAAAACTATGATCGAGTCAGATCGAGCCGTTCTGAATGTTTCAAATGGAGATCACATCGTGCAGCGTCGGAATTGCCATCGCAGCGTGCTTATTGAAAGCACAGAATGTTGAGTATCTAGGTAGATGGTGCGGCATTGTTGCGTACACCAATTCGGAATGGTAATCTATGATTATATCAAACATTTGCAGATCTCGCTCTCATGTGTAAATAAATGTGCATTTGCTGTGAGGTCAACTTTGTGAGATGAAAGAAAGTGTCAGCCTGGCACCTCAGTTCACAAGGTACATGTGAACTGCGTCTCTCACGCAGACTTGCTATCAGTCAGTTCAGTCCGGACTGAAATTCGTGCACGCTGCCAAAACCTTATATCTCATCACGGATAGGGAGGAACTTGAAGATGTGAGCATGGCTATACTTGTTTTGTCTATGCGCACGATCCTTAAGGAGGTATGTGCTTCCGTTGGTGTGGCAACAGCACTAGCGTGCACGGATTTCAGTTCGGACTGAACTGACTGATAGCAAGTCTGCTCTCACGTGATTCTTTGTCACTTGCTTACTCATCCTGGTTGTGTATATAATCGCTCTCTGTAGCTCTCTCAATACAACAACCTTCTACTTCCTTCATGTCTGCTCTGTCCTCTCACATCTGACAGAAAGTACTGGGTAGCTACTGACAACATCTCTCCATCTCGATTTTCAAGCAACGAGCAGGCCTAACTGTCAGGCCCAGGACCGCAGAGACACTTTGGTCGCAAAATCACTCAGCAACCGTCGTAGCCTAACCGCTTTGCCCCATTTGATTTGCAACTCCTGTAAGATCTCTATTATGGCACCCTTGCTCATATGTAATGTTTCTCTTTAGTCAGCAGGCACAAGGACAGCTCGGCATGGCGGATTCGTAAACAATCTCTTGGATGTGTGATGTGGAAGGAGGAATGAAGGACTGAGTTTATTGTGTAGCTATGAACGAGGGAAGCTATATATACGTGTACAACGAGAGAGTGTAGGGATAGCCCTGCTAGCGTGCAATACAATCCGTTCCTATTCATCTCCTTCATGGGTTCCTTGACGCGTCCTTCACCTAAGATTTCCACCACCCCCCGCCCCCCATCTCTCCTGAACTCTATGACATTGTAGAGAGCCATACGGTGCCACAATCAGAGCGACCGCATAAATGAATATGACGAACGTGAGACGGTGCGGTTCGAATACTGGTCGCATGGGTCCGTTCATTGCGATCAAGCTATTATGCATGCCTTGAAGGAGTTTGAACCACTCGAAACGTTCGCCCCAGATTTGGATATAGTTGAATTCTTGCTGAACAAGTAGAGTATGCATTGACGTCCATGCTGACATGTTCTGCGTTTGCTAAGATCCGGTGTTGTTGTGGATGAGTAAGAATTGAGGTAGCGGCGACACAATCGCTCTGCGCTCATCTTCGCGAAGTACATGGATTTGAGATGGGCTTAGGTGATCTGCAACGAAGCTTTGCGCGATGTTAGCTAGTGCACTTCAATTGGACGGACGACGCTTACAGCACGCGCCTGCATATTAGACATGTATTTCGTTCAGGTCGAACACTGTTGTGCCATGTTCTGATGCAAGCCACGTGGAAGAAATGCTGGCAAGGTTCGAGAAATACAACTTGCTCGTTGATGGATACATGCTGCAAGCTAGTAGTAGTGAGGTTCACAACAAGCCTGTTGAGGCATAGGCCGCATTCAGTTACTTCGGTCGGCATCAACGTATGAGGTTGACTTGGTATGATATAATGTCGCATGAAGCCACACTGAGTCGGCAGCATCTCCTCGGAAGCTGGTGTGATACAGTGTTCGGGCAAATCTGGCAACGGCCATTCGGACTGCATGTTCGGACGAGCAGAACTGTTAGAAGTCATTGGTTACAGCGTTCTGGTTGGTATATAGACGGAAAAGTCATGTAGAGGGAGAGTAGTTTGTGAATGAACATATAAAGGTGAAAGACACGATTTATGCAAAATTGAAGTGAGTGTGAGTATGAAGTGGACTTTTTATATGCAGATCTATTCGAGGTGAAGGAGAGTTGAGCATGAGCTCAGATGTAGTCGTGAGATTGAGACCACACTGTCAATCGTGCTTGTTCGAGGTCACCTGCAAATAAGGACAGGCGGCCAGCTAGGGTTGGCACACATCCGAGTGGGACTTCATGGCAACCTGGTACATCTCTGCTGCAATCTTGTCGCAGTCGAGCACACCACGAGCATTTGTCTTCCAAGTCCTTTTTCTCCTTGTCGAAGCGATCCTTGGACCACATGAAGTTTTCGTGAAGTTTTGCAAGCGGCGGGAATGGTGCCAGTGGACCTCGGGATTTCTTTGTCGCAGCGCGCAAGACGTTCATGAGTCGAACAACTTCGGCCCAGGCTATCAGCTTTACGAAGGCGACACGATCTGGAAAGAAGCGACTTTGCTGAAGATGAGGCGGTATCCAACCTTTGAAGAGCTGCATTGCGGGACATATGATGCCAATATACCAATCAGGCTCTGCTCGATGGCCTTCCCAACGTTGCCAAAGCTCGTCAGCGTGTACGTCAATATAATCTTTGAGAAGGCGAAGCTGGGCAGCAGCAAGTTCTTCTGCCGAATTGACGGTGAGCGCGATCGTTCGTTGAGGAAATTCAATACGAACCGGGCTGCGGAGCTTGGCATCCTGGCTGCCGAAGATGACCTGGCGATCTGTGTCGATGCGGTCGACCAATGTCCGCTTGCAAAGGGTGAGGTTACAAAGCGGGCACGTACCGTAGTCCTGATCACGGATTTGGAAGCTGTTGACAAGGCACTCCAGGTGGAGACTGTCTCCACAGTCAGGGATCTGAATCGCGCGTTTGCGCCTATCATCAAAGGGCTCATTGCAGATGGCGTAATCGCCTGCTGGTGCTGGAATCGCACGTGAGTAGTTGGCGATGTGTCGCAGCAGAAACTCTTCTTGGTCAAGATAACCAATCGCATCTGACACTTCCTGGAACATGGAAGTGAGCCGGGCTGCAGTCTGTGTTGAATTAGCCGTCTGCGGACGTAATGGCTCAACGTGGGCAGAATCTCGCTTACCCATCATTTGCGGATGACTGAAGTTGCCTTCTAGTTCTCGCAATGTTATTGAATGCACACGCACAGGCTCTGCATGGAGCTCGATCGGTGTTCGTAAGGCTGGGAGCCCGACTGGCGTGTTTCGACTGGGCAGCTCAGCAATGGGAGTGAGAGGAACAACGCGAGTCATGCGATCTGGAGGCAGGAACATGTCGCTGCTAATCTTGATAATGTTTGGCGAAGCTTCTCGATCGTCAATCGGTGCCTTCTCTGGTGTTAATATATCGGAAGCCCGCGGATTATGCGACATCTTGCCAATCCTGGCTTCAACATCTACAATTCCCTCTTGCAGATTAGCCATATCAAGCGGTGATACACGTGAAGTCTCAATGCGACAAGGTGTGGGCATGGGCTCCCGGAGCTCTGGCGATGTGGTCGCCTTTGCTCCAGTCGCGTCTCGTTGGATGGCTGACCAGCCTGTCGCAACAGATGTTCGCCGGGAATGGGATCGAGATAAGTCCAAAGGCGGAGGTGGTGAGCCACATTCTGGAGGCCGTGGAAACCGAGGAGAAAACGCGGTGCCTAGCGGGGTGCTATGAGTTGTATCTGACTCGTACGGACCGCTCCAAGCAGCGGGTCGTGCTTGCTGCCATATTCGCTCCGGAATGTCTGGCTGACCATTTGGCCCATCTCCAAGATGTGTCATATCCGGTTTCGCCGCTGGATGTGGCGAATTCATCGGACTGAGTACTTCTCGTTTGCGCAAGAAGTCTTCCGCTGACTGCGAATCATATCGGAAGGACGGGCGCTCAGGGGATGCCTCCGCATACGTGACTGAACTGACACCTCGCCATTGCGTCTTCCTGCAAGTCATCTTGTATCTGTTCACGCGAAAGAACTCTGCACACAGCTCTACAATTTCTGGATTGCGGACAGGGCCACGTCCGTGATTGTTGGGCTTGGTACAGCGGCACACATTGTTCTTATCCTTGCTGGCGTAATGGAAATTTTCGATGCTAACGCCATTCCACGCCCATTCGATCTTCTCTTGTTCCTCGAATACTTGATACTCGGCTAGGGAGCACGCTTCCAAGTGATGGCGGTCGAGAGACCGATTCAAGTTGGCGGCAAGATGCGTGGAGTCTGATGCTACCGCACTTGACTTCGCATGGGCTTTTGAGTTTGAACATCGGCAAACGAGAGAGCGATCCCGGGTTGTGTAGTGGAGGTGGCGTGAGGTTGTCGCTAGCGTCTTTGGGCGTTTCGAGAACTCGTCGGCACGTCGAATTTCGACTTCACCTGTCTTTCTATGACGCACGAATACCAAACTATTCTTCTGCTTTAAGTGCTTCGAGGTTTTTGAATGCGACATTATCGCTAGCCGAGGAAAGTAATTTGTGACTTGGAGCTAGCCCTGCGACTGGAGATTGACAGTACGGGTGCAGTAGGCTCACAGACGGTAGATTGAGGATGTGAAAATTAGCTTTGTCTGGCAAATGTTCGAGTAAGTTCATTGAGAACATGTATATGGCGTTGGATTTTGTCTTTGTGGCATTGTGCTCAAACAAGAGCGTTGTTGCAACATAATCGGCATTGTGTATAGACGTCAGCATTGTGCCGTAAACAACTTCGGGCATCAAAATCAGCTTGCACTATGTCTTTGGAAGCGGCGTACGCGCTTGCGGAGATATGTATGACTTGAAGCCGTATAGTGGGATATTCGAAGACATGCGCGAATTATATCCAGTTTTGTCCTCGACTCGCGCGATCGGTGGACGCACTCGCGTATATGCCGTTCTTTCCTGTCTTTGCGCCAACACGGCATAATCCTGCCAGATGCTGTACACCAGCAAGGACGCCGTCGATTACCTGAACGTCTCGGCCAACAGCGGCTTCCACAGCAGCCTTCATGTTGGTCATTCCAGCGCAACCCAGCGTGAGAACATCCGCTCCGTCGTCAGCAAGTCTCTTACCTGCATTGCACATAGTAGCCAGTACCTCTTTCTCGGGCCTTGATTCCAGCTCGAGCACGCCTAAGTTGCAGCTTCGTACGCCGGCACAGAACTGACTGAGCCCGTAGTGGTGAACAGAATCTTCTAAGGTGTACTGTGCGCGGTGAGATGTTGCGATGATGCCGAACCGTCCTCCTAGAGTACGAGCTGCGAATAGTGATGCTTCCATTATTCCGACCACCGGTTGCGAGAGCTCCTCTCGAAGGACCTTGACAAGCGCATGATCGCAATAGCATGCAACAAGGAAAGCGTCATAGTTTTGTGCGATTGGGACGATGGCGCGTGCCGCCGCGGCGGCAGACATGATGTTATCGAGATTGCCCTCGATAGCTGACGGCGCCGGCTTGGGTGCAGTAAACCCATAGACAGTGACATTGGGAGGTAGTGTAGGCTTCAGCATCTCAAGACAGGTTTCTGTCATTCTCTCTGTTGCATTGGGATTGCAAAGCAGTATTCGAATCCGCTTATTTTGGGGTTCCCCTGTGATTGATTGCAAGGTTGACGCCGCACCGTTGGGAGCGCCATCAGGTCTTGTCTGTCCGGACAGCCTCGGTGGCTCGACTACACCAGTCTGAGATGTTATAATGCCATAATGCTCAGTCCGCCTATGTCTTGCGAAGTCGAAGGTGCGCGTCTTTCCGGGCAGGCAAAGATCAAGATCGCAATCTGCAACTATCACTTCATCTTCCTCTGTCTGCGACTCTACGATAATCTTGCCGTCTGGGCCAATGATGGTAGATCCACCGACCAAGTCATACTTTCCATCATCGAGACCACATCTTGCAGCGCTCACGGAAAAGCATGCATTGGTGTAGGAATGTGCTTGCATGACCAGCTTGTGGTGGAAGATAGCCTCGACGCGTGCATCGTTGGGCGATTGACTTTTGTTTGCTCCCCACATATCTGGCGCGTATCCTGGAGTATTAAAGCCGGCGAAGACTACTTCAACTCCTTGAAGACCGAGGCATCGCCATGCTTCTGCCCATCGCCGGTCATTGCATATCATCATGCCGAAGATAGGCTCACTCTTCTCATGGTCATTGTCAGCAAGACCCGGAACTCGGAAAGCTTTGAAACCAAGATTCCCAGGGTTGAAGTAGCGCTTCTCTAGCTGATTCACCGCATTCGGATCAGGAAAAGGGTCGACGTCGCCAGGAAGATGCACTTTGCGATATTTAGACAGGACAGACCCCGACATCGCATGGTAGTACACGCAAGCATTGTAGCGGTCACCCGAATCAGCCGCCTCTGCAAAGCCAATGCATATGTCAACTCCCAGCTCTTTCGCTCGGTCGAAGATGGGCCGTGTGCGACGCGATGTCGTGACATCATCGTGCTCGAAGAATGAATCGAGCTCCGTTTCATCTGTAATCAGATAGCGTGGGAAGAAGGTGGTGAAAGTACATTCTGGAAACAGAACGACCTGTGCGCCTTTGCCGGAAGCTTCATTGAGCAGATGAATCAGGCGGGCCAACGTATTCGTGCGATCATCAGTCCGGTGAATGGCACCGACCTGTGCTGCAGCAATACGAATGGTGCGAGGCATAATATTTGGTGCCTATAAAAGGACGAGGGAGGATGAAGTTTGATAATGCCATGATGTCGCCTATGATCTAGGGTAATGTCCGTACGTTCGAAGGTACCGCGGAGCTTATCAGGAGGGGTTTGGGGGTGTCTCGGAGATCGGCAGCAAGGTTCCGCGTTCAGCGCCACACCCAGCGCTTGCCTTCGATGCTTCTCCTCACCAGCTCGTCACAGCTGCTTCTCATTCTTCCAGGTAGAACAAGTTGCACTCTTCTCATCGACCATCGCCCATGGTTGGTCTTTTCGACTTGAGTCGCTTGCGATGCAACGAAATGCGTCGGCGCAACTCTAATCATATTTCACGGTGGCCATATATCCTCTTACTGCTCCAAAAGACGCTTCCAGAGTCATCACTCACGTATCGAAAATGCAGCATTTCAATCCCATGGAACCTTCTTTCAACAAAGTTGCAAGCACGGTCCTTCGAGCCAGCCATTCATTCAAACCCCAAATACTTTCCATTCATGTCAAGGTGCTTGTTCGCTTCCAATGTATTTTGCCGTCCTACTTTGTCATCATCCCCTCGGTCTGTCTTTCTCGACATCTGGTCTTGCTCTTCGATCAATTCTTTCATTATGGCGTCGTACCGCCCTAGCTTACGTGCCGCAAAATCGTAACGCCACTAACGCGACGTGGTTTGATCTATCTCTCTGCTTTCAGAACTGACAAATTTGAGATGAATTCGTACACACCGTTCCTATTAAACCAAAACGGGTATCTACAAAGTGCAGTCCAAGAGGGGAGGTATCGCCCGATTCATAAAATCACCACAAACTCCTGCGAATGCGCGTTGTTCTCCCTCGTCGTCGCACCGTCGTACTGAAGCTCATGCGACAAACACACCATTCCCTTTGGAATAACGTTCGTTGATCCGTATACTGTTTCTCCATGTCCAAGCGAGTCACTTGTCATGACTTCAGACAATCCCATGGTGTATTCGGTCGCGGTGCTTGTCGCGATGAACATGCTTAAGCAAACTCGAAGCGCTCATTGCAGTGCTTCATCTCGCGGAAGCAATGCGGGCAAAGGTCAAGACCCTGTGAGCTCAAAGCAGCAGCGGCGCCGTGAAGTGTCTCATGTGTTGATGTTGGCGCGACGCTGGAGGATGGTGTTGGTGCCGCTGATGGGCCGGCGGGAGTGGATGAGATGGAATCTAATATGGTTAGTGTTGTGTTGGCGATTGAGAATGTCGATGGGTTTTGATATACCTTTGAAGGAAGGCATGATGATGTTTAGGGAAATCTTGTGTTTGTGGTAGTGAGTCTTATCGTTTGGGGTTGGAGTTGCGATTGCTGAGATGAGTTGAGATGTTCGAAGAAATCACGAAGAGCCGCAGACCAATATACATATACTCTCATAGATCATTCAAAATTCGCCGTCAATCTCGAAACATGTGTCATCCCATCAAATTTGCACACACGCCTCGACCAAACCCAACAATCCCCAACCCGACTTATTATCGCACGACATGACGCCCACCATCGAACGTCGGTGGCGCCGCATCGCCGGACCTGCGTCTAGTGGACTGATTTTGGCAGAGAAAACCCACTGTTACCCATAGGCGACGTCGAAGTGCCCGCAGGATTTTCAGGGCTGATGTATTCTTGTGCGCCAAGGGTGTATTAAGGTGGAAGGCGGTCAGAAAAGAGATGTGACGTGTGGCATGTTGGGAGTGGCAGGTGTGGCGGTGTAGGTATGGAAAGGTTTGTTGGCCGGGGTTCACCGAATCGATGATAACACTTGCTCAGACCACTCACGACTCAGCTTTCCGATATCTGCACTTCATGCAAGCTCCAGCTCAATCACCGAGTCAAGACTCTGCGGGTGGCGCCATATACCCGTGATCTTTAGACCCGCTCCTTCATACAACTTCCTATGCTCGCCCACCGTGCGATGCCGTGACGCAAGCGCAGCCATGAGCTCCCAATCAAGACATGTTTGCGCCCAATGTGCGCCTTGATCCGGAACCACGAAGTCGTTGATGATTATCTTGGAGTATCCCCGCTCCATAGCAGGTACCATGGCTCTTAGAATCTGGGTATTCACATCGTCGTTCCAATCTTGAATGATGGAGTGTAAGTAGTAAGCTCGCGCGCCTTTCACGGGCTGCTCGGTCAAGAAGTCGTGCGCCATGCCTTCCACGCCTGCGCCAAACTTCGCAATCTCAATGATCTCTGGTCGATCCTGCAGCACGAGCTTACCAGGAATTTGGCCATCAAAAGCTTGCCTTATATCCTCGATGTCATGTCCCGAGCCGCCCCCAGCATCAACCAGGAAAGGAGCGCCATTCTTCGCACCAAATATCAAGCGCTCTTTGACCGGATAATAGTCCTCATAGAACCATCTCGGTCGACCTTTGCTCCACATGTCCATCATACTCGCGAACCGTCGACCCATCTCAGGATCTGACTTTTGGAAGTACTCGAAGTAATGCCTCCCTTTGCAGTTATATGCATGTTGAAAGGGTCCATCGATGCCAGATTCGGGTGATGAAAAGCCATGATGCTGGAAGTAGGATGGTACAGCTTGAAGTACCGGCTGGAAATTGTCCGTGATGAACAGCACTGAGTCTTGGTACCCTTGTGCTGCAAGGGCGGTAGACACTGGCGTTGACGCGTACGTGTCGGGTCCAACTTCGTGGACGGTATGCATTGCTGCAAGATGTCGAAGCATTCTGCCTACAAGCACGGCGTCGACGATCTTGTCGCATTTTGCCGCGATGTCTGCAGATCGTGCACCGCTGCCAGACAAGCCTTCCATTGCTTGGAACAGCTTCACTTCTACAGCCATGCGAATGACGGAGAGATGTGTCGGCTGACTCCACAGTAGACTTAAAATGGTTTCGGGAGGATGACTCAGTTCTGAAATGAGGCTGGCGCAAGCACCCAGCAATCCTTCTCTTGCACCTGCGTCGCCATTCTTCAATCCTTCGCTGAACTCAGCGATGTTCGAGAGGAGCGCCAGGGTGGTCTTGGATGGTGGAGACACAGTAGTCATGGCTAATAATGATGGGGAATGTTATGTCCTTTCGTGGAGAGACCTCTTGAGGCTACACCTCGAGATGCCCCTCATCGGGGCAAAGCCAAGCGAGGGCAGCATGTAAGTGCATGTAGGAGTGAGCATGAGGCGATGTCAAGAGAGGAAGGCGGCATGTCACTTACGTGCCGTCCCACATCCTTGACAAGTGCGGAAGCGGCCGCGCCACCCGCACCTCCAGCGGACGTTGAATATGCAGGATTCGAAACCTCCACATTCTTGCATTGTGCTGGGTATATATACTTCAGCTGCGAAAAACGTGTAACTCTGTACCTTACTCTTCACCCGGGTTCCTACCCATCTCCTCATCCAATGACACTAGTAATCTCAAACCCCCACGGCTCAAACCGATCATAAAACTTCCCACCCTCAAAACTGGTCACGTTCCCTCCATACCCCTCACTCCAATACGTATCCTGCGGGGCAAAGCCCGTGAAGTACATCCTATAGTTACACATAATCAGCCCACCACACTTCAATCACAACTGCCGCACACACGAAGGACCTACCCGTTAACGCTCCACTCCTTCCTCAACACGACTTGCCCAAAGCCCTCGCTTATCCTAAAGGACCATGTCTCCTCCGAACCTGAAGAAGGCGGATTGCACGGGTACCATGTGATGTCTGAGTACACGGGTTCCTCGCTGATGACGGCGCATGTGAAGCCGTTCTCGGGGATCATAAAGGATGCGATGTTGTAGTTGCCATCTGTGGTTGGGTTGCTAGAGATATAGGCGCGGAAATCGAAGATCTGAAAGGTGTTGGAGGAGGATGGGGTGGTGGATGATGTGGATTGCGTCGGGGTGGGAGAGGATAGTGTGAGTGGGAGGAGGTTTAGAAGGGTGGTGAGAAGACGCATAATGGGTTGTTGGTACACTGGTAGAAATGAAAAAGAAGAAAATGACCTGAAGGGACATTCATATATTTGAGAGCAAACAAATTGTTGTCCCTGAAGTAGCACGGAGAACAACACTGTCATCCATCGACAACGAATATGGTGGGACAAACCAGCGCTTAGGAACCAACGTTCCGCTCGTACTATCTGAACACATGCTCGACGGTCAGGTACCCGATGCTGCTATTTGGCCATATTTCAGTAGCGCAGGGTTGGGCAAGAGACGGCTGTCGCATGGATTCGGAGTACTATGTGGTACACATGCTGTGTCTGGAACTTGGTGGGGCGGTACAAGCTTGTACAAGACGAGGCTGAAGCGAGACACATTAGCGTCGAATCCTTGATTGGGGTATCAATCATCTGCAGCCAGACTATGACACTCCTCTAATGGGTGTAGTAGGGACAATGTGCTGGACGACAGCGGGCTGAGCTGTAGGTTCTGTAAGAAAATGGACGGTTAATGGAACCTCAACATTGAAATCATTAATTAGATTGTCAGGTAGCCCCATGTCTCTTCTGTAATCCACGACCGATCTCAACTCGCAATGACAAACCCATACTCCGGAGCCCAAATATGTTCCGTGGAAGCAGAACATCAAAAGATCGCAAACGGAGATACTCAGATGCCAAATTGTACCTCTAATTGTGGAGCGCAGATTCGCTCACGGGTATAAGCTGCTCGTTCGAGCACTATGCCTGTATATCGACCACGTATTGTGCAGTACAATCAGCAATTGCAGCCTGCCGGACCTTGCGTCTGGTTGGCCTCCGGCCGAAGGTTAACACCCTGTCGTTGCTGGCCAGGTCTCAGATTGCGGGGCCCTGCCTGGTCCAGCGGCAGCTTCTTTGCGATGGCAGTAAAGAGTTCCCGTACGTTCTCGCTCGTCTTGGCGGAGGTCTCGAAAAAGAGGAGTCCAGCTTCGCGCGCGTATTGCTCGGCGTCGGCGGTCTGAATAGCGCGCTTGTCGGGTGATTCGGTGACCAAATCGAGCTTGTTGCCGGCAAGAGCGATAATGATGTTCTCGTTGGCCTGGCGCTGGAGCTCCTTGACCCATGCTTTGGCCTTATCTAGTGATGCCTGGAAAGGTCAGTATGCTGTCTCCCATGCTCCCAACTTCACGTATGCCACTCACAGCCTGTGTGATGTCATATACTACCACTGCGCAGTTCGCATTCCGGTAGTACATGGGTGCAAGCGACTTGTATCGTTCCTGGCCGGCTGTGTCCCAGATCTCGAACTTCACGGTCGTGTTCTCATCGAGAGCGATGGTCTGCGTAAGGAAGGCGGCACCGATGGTGGATTCTCGGTAGTCATCGAACTGGTCCTTGACAAAGCGCAACACGAGGGAGGACTGGGAAGTGGTTAGCGGGTATCACATGGATGCCTTGGTCTTCCATGCGCACCTTTCCGACAGCGGATTCACCTGCAAAGATCAGCATGACATCTCCTAGGTAGGCCCTCAAATAAGAACATACCCAGCAGCACAAGCTTAAATTGCGCGAACCTGGAGCCTCCAGGCCGCTGTCCCTGTGGTGCTCTGGCAGACATGTTGAGCGATGACGCGGCGCGGTCGGGTCGTGGGCGCAGGTTGGTAGGGCGAGGAGCAGTAGGCGCGAGGGTGAGTGCACAGTCGTAGTAAGTCGTGAGACGAAGGGGGGATATCTTGGAGACGGGGTGGTGGTATGGAGTTGGAGAACCATGGACGGTCCACGGGTTGGGTGACGCTCGGTCGGCGCTATACCCTTTTCATCACCGCGCGATGACGACAGACGACAACACCACAATGATATCCGCCATTTCACGCCCACGCCCACGCCGACGCCGCACTCAGCCCCGCCATAACGCCCATAGCACAGTCTAGAGCTGCATAGAGCTCTGAGCTGCTTTGCGCCATGGCCTCTCCCCTCCCATACCGCGACATCAACGTTCATTCGTCACCATCGCACTACGCTTTCTCGTCCCCATCCTCGCCGAATGCGCCTACCCTGGTGGTAGACCGACCGTCAGGAGACTTGCGCCTCCACGATGGCAAGTTACTTGGCTCCAAGCGCGTGTCGGCCATAGCAGGCATCCTGGGCATCATCAAGCTACGGCTAGGTACAGACCCTTGCTCCAATATGTATGTATGGCGAGAGGCTGATGCGCACAAGACAAGTACATTATAGTCATCACAAAAGCCAAGGACGTGGGCAGAATCAAGGGTCAGATGATCTACCGTGTCGTCGCAACCGAGTTTCTGCCCCTCCGCGAACGCCCATTACACGATCCCGACGAGGACAATTACCTCAGCCTGCTGAAGACGCTGATCAAGACATCGCCGCTCTTCTTCTCGTACGGGTTCGACATCACCAACAGCTTCCAGCGTCAAGCCCACTCGGACCCTGCTGCACCACTTTGGACGCGAGCCGACGATCGCTTCTTCTGGAATCGATTTGTGCAAAGTGACCTAATCGACTTCAGAGGCGGGTTGAGCAGTGGCTATGGCAGACACTCGAGTGGTCAACAGCCAGATGTAGACCCGTACATACTACCTGTCATGTACGGCATGCTCGAGATCAAGAACACCACCATCAAAGGAACGCCACTCACATTCATCCTCGTAACTCGCCGATCCCGCCTCAAGGCTGGCACGCGATACTTTTCGCGCGGTATCGATGAGAATGGCAACGTATCAAACTTCAACGAGACGGAGCAGACAATCATACTCAATGACAATGCCTCGGGAGGCCCTGGGGGGTTCGGCTCGAACCAGAATGGTGCTGTTGGCGGAAGTGCAGGCAAGGAGACTCAGGTGCTCGCATACGTCCAAACGAGAGGCAGCGTACCAGTCTACTGGACGGAGATCAATACTCTAAAGTACACGCCTAAGCTCCAGGTTCGAGGTGTGGAGACTGCCATCCCCGCTGCGAAGAAGCACTTTGCCGAGCAAATACGGCTCTATGGCGATAATTGGCTTGTCAACCTCGTCAACCAGAAGGGTCGCGAGCAGCGAGTCAAGGAAGCATACGAGCAGATGGTACAACACCTAGTGGAATCACCCGCCGAAAACACTGCAGGCGACCAGGTCACTTCTGAGAAGTTCCACGTCATTGAGCCCAGCAATGCGCAGACCTCGTACGACCGTCTACACTACGTCTACTTTGACTTTCACAACGAGACCAAAGGCCTGCAGTGGCATCGCGCGAAGTTACTGATGAACCAACTCGAGCCTCACGTCCTCAAGCATGGATACTTCCGCGGCGTGGATATGCCCGGTGACGCTGGCCGTGTCGAAGTTCGTCGTCACCAGACAGCAGTCGTTCGAACAAACTGCATGGATTGCCTCGACCGCACAAATGTGGTGCAAAGCATGATTGGCCGGTACATCCTCTCGCGCATGCTCATCGATCTGGGCCTGATGCGCGAAGGTGAAAGCGCAGAAGAAGACAAGGCATTCGAGTTCCTATTCCGCAACGTCTGGGCCGACAACGCCGACGTCGTGTCCAAATCCTACTCTGGCACTGGCGCGCTCAAGACCGACTTCACTAGACTCGGCGTCCGGACGAAACAAGGCGCACTCCAAGACCTGAACAATTCAATAACGCGGTACTGCTTGAACAACTTCCGCGATGGGCCGAGACAAGACGCGTTCGATTTGTTCCTGGGCAGCTATCTGCCCAGCGACTCTGGCATTGGCGGACCACTGCTCTTTGCAGACCGACGACCGATCTTCATCCAGTCGATACCGTACATCCTAGCGGCGAGCGTGTTCTTCATATTCGTGGGCAGTCTGACGCGTAGGGCACCGGATGCGGCTACGTGGCCGCTACGACTGGTGATGCTGATTAGCTTAATGACTGCGGCAGCGTGTTTGAATTTCATTTGGAGTAATGGGACATTATATGTAACTCTTCCTACCTTGGCTCACACTCGGTCTGCGCTAACATGTTGTCCAGGTCAATTGGCCCAAGCTCAATCGTCAGCCCGCGCAGATCGAAGCGTACCAGGAGAAACTGTCCAAGGTGGCGCAGAATCCTGTTGTTGGGTCGCTGGTGGGCACGAGACACGAGCGAGGGAAGAGCGATGCGCGACTACTGGGCTTGGAGGAGGGGAAGAAGAGGATTGAGTGAGCGTTCTGGTATTTCTGGGGTGGAGCATTTAGCCTTGACGTGAGGGCAGGTATAGAATTGTAATTATAGCATGTGTTGGCTGTGCAGCTCAGTACGTTCATATGCACGAGTGTGCAAGCGGATGAAAGCGTTATAATAAGAGTTTCCGACTCTTGAAAGTGCACTGGATATCGTGATGAAACGGTTACATGAAGTGGTGGTACAGGTACTTGGGTATCGTAGGCCGTGATCGTGATTCGTGAGACCATGTGGAAGAGAAGACATGCAAGAAGAATTAACAGGAAACATGCAGCACCGGCAAAACTACAACGTCAAACTCGTCGTCCACACTCTCCTCGCCTTGGCTTAGTGCCTCTTGCAGCGTCTTTTCATCCTCGCCATACTTGCCGCCAACAAAGTCCCAGCCATCGCCCTCGAGCCGTGCCCTCAGGCGTTCGCGGTTCGAGCTCGCAGCCCGGCAGAGCAGAGGAGCCCATTCGCCATGTCGCTTGTTCGATGTCTGCTGCGCCGTCTCACTGTCGAGTTCCCAGTCGTCAAAGTCGGGCAGTATCCACAGATCAGACTCGGTGCTGTCGTCGTTTGCCATGTTCAAGTTCAGACACGTGCTTTGGTGAATTTCCATTTGGTGAACCCGGAGGCGACTGCGCTTCGACTGGGGAAGCCACGACGGACTCGCAGTACCTCGGGCGAGGCTGATGCTGAGAGGCGACGCGTCGCTGTCGGCGGTGCCTTTGTGCTTGTTTGCGCTTTTGGCGGGCGAAGGTGCGCGGGACCGGCGGACAGTAGCAGAAGTGTCGGTGGCGCGTGACGGAAACATGCCATAGATGGCATCGCTCAGGTCATAGCTGAGGCTGCCGTAGTCACGCGAGCGGGAGCCTGAGCGCGATATATCATCCATGGTTGCTGACGCTGTATGGAGACGTTGAAGGTTGAGGAAATGCTTGAAGATGGGGATGATAGCCGAGCATCAACGAAAAGCCACATCCGCCTGCAGCTGCAACAGATCAATATGCGAGAAGTGGAGCGCAAAGGGTAGAGTGGGTCCCGAGGGCGCGGGCGTGAAGGTGGTTCAGAGCCGAATGTGGTTGCCTGGTAGAGTCACACGCGATGACGCGCGTGGCTGTGCTGACGTGGAAATGCCTGAGATAGTGTCTAAAGAAAGTGACCGAGAAAGGGAGTCCTGAAGGGAGACAAGAGGATACAGGAGAATGTGAGGGACGAGGTAAGAAACACGTGGGACAGGTGTGAGGTGAAGATGGGGTGACCAGAGTAAGAGCTGCCGGATGCGGCTTCTGCTCTACATTCTGAAGTCTGCATGCAATGTTGAGCCTAAGCCATGTCCTTCGTGGTTGCACAAGTATGTGAGCTGCTATTATTAGTTGCTGGGATCAATCAACATCTGGCGCAGGTGCATGGGACATAAAGCACCACCGTGAGATTAGACAGGTGGTGTTGAGTCGCGTGCCGGGAGCTACGAGTATTTCCGAAGGGTGTTGGCCCTAGCGCGCCGTGACGCCAGAAGCTGAGAGCTTCCAGGAAATCTTCACGAGCTCGACGACCACCAACACCCGCCAACCTTCATCCCCGCCATCCGGAGGCAGCCCACCATGCTGCGCGCCTCCATTCTCCGAGGCAGCTCAGCCGCCCGGCCATTGGCTCGTCGCGTGCACCCGCAATGGCGCATCGTGCAGCGCTGCTACGCCGACGACAAGAAAGCTGGCGAGACGGCCATTCCCAACCCTGCGCCCGCCGTCACGCCTTCCATCTCGCCCGCAAACCCTACGCCGACTGAGATTCCCGCCTCTGATGTCCCAAAGCCGCCGCCGGCGCCCACGCACGTTGCGCCCACTCCCTCGCGCTCAGCACCCGTGGAGCTACCCGCAACAACACCTCCAACCGGCCCTGGCAGCGCAAGCATAGCACCTGCCCCAAAACAGCCCAAGAAGCCTAAGAAAGGGCGGCTACGACGCCTCCTTTTGTGGCTGACCATCCTATCCGGTCTCGGATATGCCGGTGGTGTGTGGTACTCGCTGGTCTCGGACAACTTTCACGACTTCTTCACCGAGTATGTGCCCTTTGGTGAGGACGCCGTCGCATACTTCGAGGAGCGCGAGTTCAGGCGGCGCTTCCCCGGTCGCGCTGGTCAGCCAAGGCTGCATCCACAGATCTCTGGCGAGAACAAGGTCACCATCCCCGGAAAGAGCGGCCTGAGTGCGCGCGTCGCAGAGGAGGGTCACACTAATCTCGTGTCCAACGGCCCACACGTGAGCGCTGTCGCCGACAACAAGTCACCTCCATCTTCCGCGGGCGCGCAGCCCAAGGTCGGATCCAACACGCCCGCAGGAACCCCACCCAAGAACACGCAGGAGAAGAAGCAGGAGCAGGCCCAAAAGGAGAAGCCGACTGCATCACCCTCACACCCTGAGAAGATCGAGGCGAAGAAGGACGCCGCCGCGCCTGCCCCTGCACCAGCCAAGTCTATCTCGCAGCTCGACCATCTTGCCGTGCCAGCCGCGAACGAAGCCGTCGTACAGGACGTTGTCAAGATTGTCAACGACATCATCACTGTAATCAACGCCGACTCTGCACACGATGGGAGGTACAACTCGGCGCTCGACAAGGCCAAGTCGGAGCTCGGCCGCGTCGTATCGGACATCAACCTGATGAAGGCGAACCTGCAGAAAGAGTCCGAGGACAAGATCAAGGCTGCGCACACTGAGTTTGAGAGTGCCAGCAGGGAACTTGTGCAACGACTCGACCATCAGATGCACGCGCAGGAGACTCATTGGAAAGAAGAGTTCGAAAACGAGCGGGAACGTTTGTCGCAAACGTACAAGGACAGGCTAGGCTCCGAGCTCGATGCTGCACACAAGGTCTACGAGCAGAAGACGAAGAACGAGCTCCTCCAGCAGAGCATCCAGCTTCAGAAGTCCTTCACTGCCAACGTGCGGGATCGAGTTGAGGCCGAGCGAGACGGCCGGCTAGGCAAGCTCAACGAGCTCTCCTCCTCTGTGCACGAACTCGAGAAGTTGACTGCGGAGTGGAACTCGGTAGTTGACGCCAACCTCAAGACACAGCATCTTGTGGTAGCGGTCGAGGCCGTCAAGTCTGCGCTCGAGACACAGGCAACCCCCAAGCCCTTCGTCTCTGAGCTAGCTGCACTCAAGGAGATCGCAGCTGATGATCCTGTTGTCAGTGCCGCCATTGCCAGCATCAACCCAGCCGCATACCAGCGCGGTATCCCCAGCTCAGCCCTTCTGATCGACCGCTTCCGACGTGTTGCCGGAGAAGTCAGGAAAGCAGCACTTTTACCCGAAGATGCTGGTGTCGCTTCTCACATTGCCTCACTCGCCATGTCCAAGGTTCTCTTCAAGAAGTCGGGTCTTGCAGTGGGCCAGGACGTCGAAGCGGTCCTTGCCCGCACAGAAGTCCTGCTCGAAGAAGGCGACCTGGACGCTGCAGCGCGCGAGATGAACGGTCTGCAAGGGTGGGC
Organism: Setomelanomma holmii; assembly: GCA_010015745.1. NCBI lineage: Eukaryota > Fungi > Ascomycota > Dothideomycetes > Pleosporales > Phaeosphaeriaceae > Setomelanomma > Setomelanomma holmii. The sequence goes on from ML978365.1 coordinate 20,668, forward strand.
AAAGGTGCTGAGCAAAGACTGGCTGAGCGAGTGCAGAAGAGTGCTCGAGGTCAGGCAAGCGCTGGATGTCATTGCGACTGAGGCGCGGCTGAACAGCTTGCTGATCGATTGAGCACTTTTCTAATCACCTTCTTGTATGCATAGTCTCGTGACATAGAGCGATTCGAGTGCTTTCTTTTGTCGTAGTATGGTTTGCAAGCGTGTAAAGCTTGTACATGTAGCTTGTAAAGTATGCAGAGTTGTTCACATTCAGTCTTGCTCATGTCATGGTGGTGGTACCTTCTTACTTTTCCGCGTCACACCTGCCTTGCTAACTGCCAACCACATGGCGCCAACCAACAGCATGAACGCAATGTACAACTCAGCGAGCCCTCCCTGCCCGCCTCGAGCGACATCATCTATGCCGCCAAGGTACGCACTCCTCCAACTTTCGAGCTGACCGTCCATATTTCCAATTACATGGCCACGCAGCCCTGATGAGACAGTACTTGTAGGGTCCTGCAAGGCTGATGTAGATGATGATAGCGGTGGCAAGGAAGATGATGCTAGAGGCCCTACATTGGGCGTGAGGATAGTCGTGTCCCTTACTACAAGGCTTTCCGATGAGGTTGACGGTGAAGACGGGAGGTCTAGTTGAGCATCTGGTGTATGCGTCGCTACTTCTCCCGGTTGATTGGCAACATGCGCGATGAGGCTACTGAGCTGCGTTGCAGAGATCTTATCTCTCGATGCGGGCAGCTTTCCATTCTTGCCCACTCACACCTCGAAAGAGTGCGTGATATACGAAGCGTTGCCGGAGGTGAGCTTCTTGCGCATCTTGTGAAGTGGCTGAACTTTTGGAGTGATGAGCTGCGGACACCTTTGCCGTGGGTGGTGCGAACAGTGTATAGAAGCGTGGTAGCTTTGATGTCCTGCATGGTTGTCTGTGAGGCATGGTGATGACTACAACTAGGCAAGTGCTGGATGAAGCGCAAGAAGGACGAGAGAGTACCCGGGAGTGTGCATGGTGCTTGGATACATACGATACGGATACTCAGTGTGGCTGCGCAGAGTGAGGGCGTTTCGAGTTTCAGCCTCATCCACGGCCGTGAGAATCAGCTGTCTCGAGCGATCTGCACAGCCTCGAAGATGTCTATAACATTATTGAATGCGAAAGAAACGTGTCAGTATGATATAGCGGACGCCAATGGATGGAGCATGTAACGATGAGACTTCTGACGTTCACTTTGAGCGTCATCGTGAGAGTTGAGAGGCACAAGCGTCAACGATATTTGCTACATGCTAAGACTACTACATTGCCTAACATGGTGCCTCCGTATGAAAAGTCATGTATACTGACGCAAATCCGCATCCAGCGAAGCTTGAAGCCATCTCGGCCCAACCCGCTCGATGTAAAGATGCCCTTAGGGTCAACACTCTCCTGGACCTGCACCAACCTTTCGCGATTCTCCACTCCGTACGACGAGAAGATATCCTCGCCCAGTCTGCCGTGGCTAATGTACTTGTAAGGATGATAGACGTTCAGTTGTCGGGATTTATCCTCCAAGCGTGCAAAGACTCGGTCGAAAAAGGAACCCACCAGCGCATCGTCCTCGGCACGTACCCAGCCGGCACTCAGAAACGTGACTGCGGTGATAGTCAGTACATACATCCCATCCATTCTGTCCACTAGGGAAGAACCTACTCAGCAACGGTCCTTCCATATCAGCTAGTCCCAGAGCATTTCCGCCACGATCACTCATGCCGCGAATCGCACGCGCGGGGATCGTGTAGGAGATGATCTGTGGATTGAAGTCGGAGACATTTCTGAAGCAGCTAATTTCTTCACAGAAGATCTGCAGCGACTGTTGGAACCACTGTCGGGATGGGTAGGTAGTCGTTGTCTGAAACAAGTGTCTGTCTATTGTGAGCACGTTGCAAGATCGCATAGATGAGACATGCTGCGTTCTTACCTGGTTGGAGGTGGATTGCCGGGAATGTTTCCTGGCCAAGAAGTGGTGCCCAGCTTACTGACCGATCCAGCCGACGTCACGGCGGGTATCTGATCGATGGACGCAAAGACTGGAGGGGTTCTGGATAGCCTCCAAGTACCTTAGACTGTCAGCCACACTGAAGCTGTCACTGGCTTGGACATAGCCATAGTAAAAGTCGACCTGCGCATTAGTGTCATTAGTTGTGTACATATCGAAGACTGCATCTGCCACTTGCGGCGTGTATGTGTCGTTCCAGCTTCGTCGTCCAGAGTAGAGTGGGTCTTGTGGGAAGGTTCGAACGAGGAAGGATGTTATGACGCCAAAGTTGCCGCCGCCTGCACCACGAAGGGCCCAGTAAAGATCGGGATGCTGATACTCGTTGACGGTGACGAACGTAGCGTCTGCTAAGACCACCTGTCCAGGTTAGTCGAGACTTGCCAGCGGCATATAAATTACTTGCCTCATACTCGTGAATGTTATCGAGAGCCTATCCTTCTCTTGACGCAAGTGGAGAAGTTCATCCTCCCGCAGCAAACCCACCAACACCAACGGTGCCCACGCGGCCGCCAACAGAAGATATGTTGTGAGGATCAAGAGCCGTGTAGACGTCTGCCAGGACGGCACCGCCACCAATTATTGCAACAGACCCGTTGGTTCGTTGCTTTACGCTATTCATGCGCCTCAAGTTGATGGTCACACCGCCGACTGAGTTTGAGAAGTCCGGATTGCGAGAGTGCCCGCCGCACTTGACTGCGAAGCTACACCATGCCTTGGTGAGGGTGTGGAGAGCGAAGGCGACGTCGGTGTTGTGGACGGTTCGAAACGGCATGCGCATCGTTGTTTTGTTTGGCATCCCACATCGTAAAGTTGCCTTGTCCGTAGTAGTGTGAAGCTGAAGATCCATCGTTGCTCTCAAGAATGCTGCACTGTAAGTTAGAGTGTCAGCACGGAGCACGACTCAACCGTGGCCGTAAGTGTCGACTGTACTCACGGCATGTTGGCACTTCGACGACATGCTTGACGAAACAGAATCGTGCTGAACTGTGAACGTGCTAGTCCCCGAGATGAGCAACCACAGTGGTAACGTCTATGAGAAGTGCATCACGGATGGTTTTAGTGTTTAATCGCGCGAGAGGATGCTGAGAGCTGTCGAGTCTCGAGAGTCTCTTTGATCAAGACTTTGGGCGAACTCAGATTGTGCTTTGCTGACTCCGTGAGGAGTACAGAAGTCTTATAAGTCGTTCATCAATTCGATTGATTGCACTCCATCATGCTTGGCCAATTTACCGCAGCGACGGATGTACAATCTCGACAGGTTGTATCTCCGTCTCCTGCCCTGATCTGCCGTGTAGCACAAGATGGGCCCCACGGCAGACGGGATACGTCACTGTGTCGGCAACGACTTGAATGATCCTAATATGGGAGAGGTCTTTTAGTGCTTAGCAATGAAGAATTCGTCCAATGTTCGCGGAGAGTATTTCTGACGCGTGGAGAGTTGAATCGAAGTCGCTCTTCCATCAGGACGTAGCTTTCGATGGTCGTACCCGGCAGGCGGGACTAGAACCGCAACTCGTGCGTCCGCCTTTTCCAGGGACCAGTCAGCGGCCTAAGTTCGACCACCGTGTAAGGCTTCGTTTAGTGGAGCTCCGTCATCATTCCTCTCTCGACTTGTGGTCAGCCTCTCAACGAAGCTTTTCGCGCGCTTCGTATTGTCCCGCAGTGGTGCCGACCACCATACTCGAGGTTCGACGCTAGTGTAGGCTGATGACACCTGCATTAGCTTGCCAAGAGTGACCCACGGATCGACCCGTTAAGTCAGCATGCGGGTAAGAACAATTAAAAGGGAATGGTGCCCTGCATCAACGTTGGGATTCCATCTGCCAGTGTCATCAAGCTGCAGGAGGACCACTCAGACGTCTTCTTGTAAACCCAGAACTGCTTTTTCACTTGCACAGTGTTCACATTGCCGCTAGCGGCATTCTTGACGAGGAACTATGGCCACCATCAGTCCTGTCGAAGTTAGTGCAGGAGCCAGTAATTTGGCGAAGATGTGGGTCAGAGATGAAGACGACTGGTCGGGCATATCGGATCCTGCAGAGAGAAGGAAGATACAAAATCGCCGCAATCAGCGTATATTAAGTATGGTGTACTGTGGGTTATGATCTAATCTTACTGGCTGACGACCATCAGGATCGAGAAGGCGAAGAACGAATGAGAGCTATGTGACTGTCACCTCTACAGGTACCCAGCATGAGTCGTCCTCACTCGTCTCGGCCGAGCAATACTGTATGGATTTTGACATCGAGACCATCGCACTCGCTCTCAGAAGCGTCCGCACTCTAGACAGGAACTCGGAACATAGCCAGTCAGGCATGCGACACTTCGAGGACTTTGCGAACCGATGCTATGCTGCACGTGCACCGGCGATTGCGCTCCGACCATTTTTGTCTCAATACAACTTCATTCGAGCTCTGTGGGCGAATGTCGAAGTCCTCGGTCTTGCCTCAAGTCAAATGGCAGATGACGACGCAATATCACCGTTTAATTCCGCGGATCCCAAGCGAGCTGATACACCCACAGCACTCAACCCAGCACTTCCACCCGGACTTCAGCCGACTGACCTCCAAAGTTCTACCTTGCATCATCCCTGGCTCGATCTAATCCCAATTCCAGCAATGCGCGACAATATATTTCGACGAGGTCTCAATGATACCGAAGAAGAAGACCTCTGCCATGACATGCGCGGAAGGGTTCATCAAGACCCTGGTGTGCTTGTTTGGCGCGATCCTTGGGACTACCATGGCTGGGAAGTGACAGAGGACTTCGTTCGGGCATGGGGCTGGGCCCTCGTTGGCTGCTCGGAACTCTTCCTGTCAACAAATCAATGGCGTGCCCTGCGAGGCGAAAAGCCTCTGTTTCGCATCACCGAAGAACAGTAAGAGGATAAGCTTATGTTCATGGATGTGCGCAATCAGCTCCCTGGCGAAGTCGTACATCGACCTACGAGGGATTGTCGGGATGATGGAATGGAATCACTCATTGCAGTACTTCATTAATCGACTCCATAATTCGGCCAGCGTCACAAATCTGCACTGAGGGCTCACATTTGGGCTCTACGCACCAGAATCGCGTCCACAACATCTTGGCCTATCTGTTTGAACGATCACTCAATATTTTGAAATCGCAATTCAGCGGCCGCACCCAGCTCTGGAACCATACACCTGCTGAAAAGACCTCCAATTTGTATCCTGCCGATCTTTAGTGTCCAATCATGGCCTGGTGCGCAGCGCCATAACGCTCACCATGCGGCTTCGCCGCGTCAACGATCTTTCGCATCTGGGTCTTCTCATCATCAGTCAGATCAACATTCCTCGAGGCCCAGTTCTCCTCCAACCTCTTCGGCTTGGTGGTACCAGGGATTGCGATCATGCCTTGAGATGCGACCCATGCGAGCGCGATCTGGGAGGTAGTACAACCCTTACTATCAGCGAGCTTCTTGATCTCCTCCACGATTGCCTTGTTCTTGTAGAAGTTCTCGCCTTGAAACTTCGGGACTGTGGTAGTTAGCGCGCGTTCCACAAGAGAGCAGGGAATCTTGCCTGTTCGCCGGAAGTCATCCTTCGCAAAGTCGTCCGGCGAGTTGTAGTCAAAGTTGTCTACGAGCCATCCATGACCCAGCGGGCCGAATGCTACAAAGGCCACATCAAGCTCCTTCGCCGTATCGATCAGGCCATTGGTCTCGTGCCCTGTTTCGAAAGCCGAATACTCTGCCTGAATGGCATCGATCTTGGTGACTGTTTTGCAATGAGCAAGTCGTATTTCCCAATGGCGTTTCGGCACTTACTTGAGTTGGCTTTACGCAGCGTTGCAGCCGAGCACTCTGACAGTCCAATATAATTGGTCTTTCCAGCCCGGCGAATCTCGTCAAGAGCTGGAATGGACTCTTCGAGAGGCGTGTTCGGGTCGATCCGGTGCAGGTAGTAGAGGTCGGGAGTAAATCCCAATCTTTCGATCGTATCTTCAATATACTTCCTGATATGGCTGGGGGAGTTGTCCACGCCTGGGGTCTCTCCGTCCATGCACTTAACACCGCATTTTGAGGCGACTGTAAGGAATCGTCAGTAGCGCATCTCTCCTAAGCAACGCGTTGACCCTAACTCACTGAAGATCTTGTCGCGGACATTGTGCTTCCTGATGAAATCTCCGAGGAGCTTCTCGTTGATACCAGCCCCATAGCTGACTGCAGTATCCCAGAACGTGCACCCTAACTCGATCGCCTTAAGCAGAACAGGTTCGGCTTGCTCAGAGCTCAATCTGGTGCCCATGCCGTGGCTGAGACCCATCGCACCAAAACCAGGAGACGGCACCTGCAGATCGGCCTGGAACTGGAGCGTCTTCACCATTTTGGCTCGTTAAGAATAAAAGAACTGCGCTTGGTGTAGGCTGTGCTTAAAGGAGGAAGCAGAGAGAATTGTTCGAAAAGCTGAAGCTTGCATCAAGTTCTCTGAGGCTGGGACGCATTGTCTTAAGTAGTCTTCGAGGGCATCGGCGGCAGACCGGCATTGCCTGCATCTCGCTCTTCTGAGGGTCAGCCAGCATGAGCATCCAAAGTGGTGTACGACTCTGAGTGACGTAACAATATGCGGGCATTGTATTTTTAACCCCGCAGCGCCGGACAGGATTTGAGCTTGATGGCGACGGTCGATGTTCCGACGGTGAATGAGAAGCTGAACACAAGCTAGCACGCGTCTCGCGTCAATACACACGATCCACTTGTGGCGCTAAGGATCTGCACGGGTAAGCTGCTTGCATTAGCTGCAGGTTCACACCTAGCCACTGTCATGCTGGTCGGTGGCCTTGCAGTGCACTGAACATTCTTGTCAAGTCCTCCTCGCAGGACTGCCAGAATATCCCTCGTTATGCTCTCGCATCTTTGCCCATGCTCGATCCTTTACTCGACCTCTTCAAGTCACTACGTTCGCGACAACTGACAAGTACGCTGCCGCGCACAAGAAGCTCAATGGCCCAGGAGACCAACGCCCGACTGCGTTGCAGATCATCAAAGACGAAAGACTCGAAGGCAAGCTCAAGGATTAAGTCGTCCTCATCACCGGATGTTCTGCAGGGCTCGGGTTAGGGACTGCGCGTGCCATGCTCGCAAAGGGCGCAAATCTGTACCTCACAGCCCGGAACCTTGGCCGAGCACGACAAGCCCTTGGTGAAGTTGCTCACTCACCCAGTGTGCACCTCTTGGAGATGGATCAGATGTTGCTCAAAAGTGTTCGAGCGTGCGCAGCGAACTTTCTCAAACAGTCCAATACGCTGAATATCTTGATCAACAATGCCGGCATCATGGCTACGCCCGAGGTCAAGACAGAAGATGGCTTGGAGTCACAATTCCAAACCAACCACCTGTCTCACTTCCTTCTCTTCTACCTGCTCGAGCCAACCCTTCTCGCATCTGCGACACCGGAATTCGGGTCGCGCGTCATCAACCTCTCTTCGCTTGGTCACCGCCGTGGCGAGCCGGATGTCGACAATATCAGCCTCACCGGCTGCTACGACAAGTGGAGAGCGTACGGAAGCAGTAAGACTTGCAACATCTGGATGGCGAACGAGATCGAACGACGATACGGTGCAAGAAACTTGCACGCCTTCTCCGTGCATCCAGGTGGAGTCGTCACTCCATTGTGGCATTTCCTGAACCCAGAAGACATCGCCCATCTACGAGCACGGAAAGGATTCGACGAGAGCCTCAAGTCGCCAGAGCAGGGTGCTGCGACAACCGTGTGGGGTGCGCTTGCGAGATGCTTGAAAGGTCAAGGCGGAAGATACCTCGACGACGTGCAGATTGCATGTTCTTGGATGTGTGATGTGGAAGGAGGAATGAAGGACTGAGCTGATTGTGTAGCTATGAACGAGGGAAGCTATATATACGTGTACAACGAGAGAGTGTAGGGATAGCCCTGCTAGCGTGCAACAGAGTGCTCCGCCGCGTAGTTATCGACGAGTGCCATGTAGCCATCACGGCCGACTTTTCGCAGACAGCACTGCGCAGGCTCAAGGACATACGGCTGCTGCCGTGCCAGCAGGTGCTGCTGACAGCAACGCTGCCGCCCTCGCAGGATGGTCAGCTCTGCAAGACTATGCTTATGCCTGGGGCAACTGTGCTGTGGGCTGAGACAACACAGCGCCTGGGTGTCCACTACGCAGTCGTCCGCTGCCGACAGCAGGCGGAGCTTCGAGCTATAGCCGTCCGCTTAGCCCGTATGCTGATAGACAAGGCAAGGTGTCTTCCTTGTGTGGCGCTACCAGCGCTACAGAAGATAGAGAGCGCCGCTGAAGGTATCATCTACTGCCGCAGCAAGGCGCTCTGCGAAGAGCTTGCGCAAGCGCTGGGCTGCTCTGCCTACTATGCTAATATGGATGGTAGCCGTGCAGAAGTGCTAGAGACATGGCAGCAGACAAGCGGCCTAATTGTTAGTACATCAGCGCTTGGCGTAGGCGTTGATATCCCGCCCATACTCTTCACGCTGCATGTAGAGAGACTGTGGGGTATAGTTGACTTTTTGCAGGAGAGTGGGCGGATACGAGCAGAAGGAAAGTCGATGATTGTGCTCAAGCAGCAGCGGTAGTGGGAGCAGGAGCAGGAGCAGGAGCAGGAGCAGCAGGAGCCAGAGCAGGCGATGGATGACAGCGAGGCTATGGACGCCTTCATACGCACTGCAGGCTGCCGCCAAAAGGTTATGAGCCAGTATATGGATGGCAAGCAGCTGTCCTGCGCGGAGCTTCAGGCAAGAGAGGCAGCAGTAGAAGTGGCTGCCTGCGACAACTGCGAGGAGCAGCAGAGCAGCGGGCGCAGAGCGTGGCAGGACGAGCAGGACGAGCAGGCCGTACAGGCCGTACAAGAGCAGGCAGTACGTGCAAAGCTAGATGAGCTGGCTCAGTCTACCTGCCCGTACTGCTGGGCTATCGTGCACGAGGTGTTTGAGGGCAGAGCAGGCGAGGCAGGCGAGCAAGGCAGGCAAGAGCAGGAGGCAGCGAGGCATAGCTTCTGGCAGTGCCCGCGAGTACAGCAGAGGGCAGCAGAGATGGAGGAGATAGAGGAGATTCGCAGAGAGATTAGGTACGCCAGAGAGGTTTGTACATGCAGAAAGTGTGGCATGATGGACTATCTCTGTAAGCGAGAGAGCAGCAGAGGCGGTAGCAGCAGACAGCAGAACTGCAGGTGGCCAAACGTAGTAGTACCGCTGCTGTGCGGGCTTCAAGCGGCTGCAGAGGCAAAGGCTACGCTATACTGCAACGACGCTTCTGCTCGCACACATACAGCGCT
>ML978366.1:0-28033 GCA_010015745.1 Setomelanomma holmii
ACTCTCTCGTTGTACACGTATATATAGCTTCCCTCGTTCATAGCTACACAATCAACTCAGTCCTTCATTCCTCCTTCCACATCACACATCCAAGACTCTCACTGACTGACGGACAGAGGTGCTTCTTCAACGTACTCAAGCGCTCGTACGCGTCCTTGCAGTCAACAATGAGATCTATGTGCTTGACGTCAATCGTACGCGCAATCTCTGAATTGAACTCCTTGAGAGCTTTGTCTTTCTGGCGCCATTCAAGTCTCTTATAGTCATATGTCCGTGCCCACGCATTGTACTTGTTGAGCTCTGTCGGTGTAAGGTCGTATATCTCAAGCAGTTTGGACGGTACTAGGTCCCTCAACCTCCTCAGATCTATCTCTTTTGGCTCTTCTCTCTCAAGGACCAGAAGCTGGTCCCTTGAAAGGTCTGGATCAACATACGGCCATAAGTTGTTTCTGCTGGCTGTATCTTTCCTCAAGAACAGCCATTTCAACCAGTCTCCTGGATTCTTGAGTATTACTGACTCCGTTGCCACCACTAGGCCCTGCTCTTGAGTAGCCATCTTGTACTCTGCTGGTCCTAAGTCGCTGTAGGTAGCGCGCTAAGTCGTAAATCAGTTAAACAACAGACGTGTCATTCAACAAGGTCAATAGCCTGTTGTCGTAGGCTATATGTGTGTCGTGTGAACGCAGTGATAATTGAAGGCTTCCGGGCTCATAACTGTAACGGTACAAAAGGAGGGGAGGGACTGCGCTGAATTAACTATCTGAGGTGGGCGGAGCTACATATATAGACTGCCGCACATGAGCTATCCCAACTTGTACTAGAGTAGATCTGGGCAAGGTCCAAACCGTTACAAACAATGATCACGCCACATCTAATATAGTGGAGGAGACGCAGCTTATAAAGGACTGGCAACGCGATGGGCCATTAGGCGTACTTCTTAGCGTTATCACCTTCATCAAAACACCGCAGCAGTACAAGCTTTTTGAAGATTTTCAATGCCTAGCCCAACGCGAGCTACCTACTGACAAGCAGGAGATACTTGAGCCCGTTAAGCCAGTTGTCACACGCTGGAACTCGTACTACTCATGCTTTGAGCACGCTGTTAAACTGCAGGCAGCAGTAAGTGCTTACGCAAACAGCCACATTGATCACATCAAAAACAAAGACGCTTACGCCCAAAGTCGCAACAACCAGCTACCTGACGCGCCTGTGTGGATAAGATCAGACGGACTTAGCGCTGCTGATTGGCAAGTAGTTAATGAGTATATAGATGTTCTTAGGCCACTGAAGGAGTGTACAAAACACCTTAAAGGACGCGGGCAAGGCAGTGATAAGGACGATAAAAAAGCTGGTAAAGCACCTAGCAGATTTGGCTCTATTGCTGAGATTGTTCCTGTATTTGAGTACTTACTTAGAGTACTAGAATCGCGACTCTAAAGCTGGTTAACCGCCTCAATAATTGAAGCTGGTGACGAGCTCTTGTGCTTCCTAACGCGCTCATGGATCAACGTTGATTGAGCCTCAAGCTCACGTACGTTGCTCGGCGTACGAGCCTGCCAGACAGCCTCTGGCAGAGTAGCTGGAGTAGGCGTACGTGGCTGCACGTCTAGCTTTGACAGAACAGCGTCTGGCTGGAGAGGCACAAGGCCTGCGCCTCGAAAGGCTGAGCAGATATTAGCTGTCGTAAACGCGCAATCAAATGCTGCCTTAAAGGCTGGCAGAAATTCTAGCTTGGTGATGTAGTTGAAGTGGTGGCGGATGAGAGCCTTGATCTTGCGGCTGTACGGGCGCTTCAACAGCGAGAAGCAGCCAACGTCAAGCGGCTGCAGCAGGTGAGATGAGTGAGGTGGCATGCAGAGCGTGTAGATATTGTTCTCCTTGCAGAGCTCCTCAAACTTAAGAGAGTGGTGGCTCTCATGGCCATCAAGGATAAGCAGCCGGCGTGCCCCAACTACCTTCCGCTCTGTATGCTTGATAAAGTGCTTCAGCCACTCTACACCAAGCTCATTGTTTGTCCAGCCGTTGTCGCTAACTACAATCGCCCAGTCGCGTGGGATCTCTGCCTCCTCATACCAGGCAGACAAGTGATACTGGCCAGCAAAGATGAGGAAGGATGGGATTGTCCAGCCAGCAGCGTTGATTGCAGCAATCACTGTCGTCCACTCACGGTCACCAGGCTGGATAGCCTTTGGCCTGCCTCTCCTCTCTGACCCTGTAACGACGAGCTGAGTCGTGATCTTGCCCATCATAAAGCCAGCCTCGTCAAAGCTGTAGACGTCCTCGTCGCAGATACCGTACTTGGCCTTTGTATGCTCCACAAGGTCAAACCAGCTCCTAATTAGTATAGGATCCTCGAATAGAGCTCTCTGTCTATCGTACGCTCAATTCCATCGCGTCTTAAGACTTTCTGTACGCTTGACAAAGTTGCGCGGCCAGTGGACACCAACGCAACCTGCGCCGCACCGCGCCAGCAGCTTATCAGCCATATCACGTACAGCTGAGTACGTAGGCGCAAATCCACGTTGGTCTAGGTCGAGTATATATTTGACAATCACCTCCTCTTCTAGCTGGGTGAGCTTCCTTGAGTTGGGCTGGCAATCGCGTTGTGCAGGCTTGCCAGTGCGTCGGTTGCATAGTGTAGTTTCAGCAACGTTGAAGACTGCAGCAGCGCGTCAGGTACTCTGCAATTGACATGTATTAAGAGATAAGATAGCAAGCTTAATATCTGCTTCATCTGATAGCAATTGAGTAACGTTGCGTGGAGCCATTGTACGCTGAGATAAAAGAGGTGGGCAAAGTTGGTGGGGTGCGCGACTCGCTTGTATGCGCGGCTCGCTTGTAATCTACGTTATGCTCGCTGAAATGCATATAAAGAAAACAAAAACACGGAGGAAATAACTTAACGACAGCTCGCTTGCTTCGCCTGATGCCATATCTGGTCCGAGAATACTCGCGTCGACGAATGAGGATGACTTCAAATCCAGGCACCGCCGCTTCCACCGCGCCAGTGTCCACCATCATTTCCGTCTCGCCGATGTCTGTTACCACCGCGACCACCTCGACCACGGCCACGACCGCTAGTACCAGCCTGGCCACGTGACCCATTGATGATGTCCTGCAGCGACTAACCTAGCATCGAAGGTTAGTTGTGCGCAGGCGCTAACTTGTTCATACCAAGATGATTCTGCATCTGGTTCATTTGGTGGTTGTTGAAGCCGCCACCATTGTTGGGCGGTTGCGCTGGATGCCACCAAATCTCGCAGTGTGGTTCAAGCCACCGCGTCCGCGTCCATGACCACCGCCGCGTCCGCGATTATGGCGGCCGCCACGAGGGCCTGATGGAAGTGCGCTGGAGCCGAAGACGGAGCTGGTGTCAGCCTCGGGTTGGATGTCGAAAGCCTGGTTGCCTTGAGACTCGCCGCTGGATTGGAATGAATTGTCGTTGGAGAAGTTGTTGTTTGGTGATGCGCCATTGAAGGTGCCTGGCGGGTGGAAGAACGGACAGCCAGACTTTTGGCAGACGCCGTAGTCCCGCACATTGAAGCAAGGCTTGGTGGAGCGATGGTCTACTCTAGGACCTGGAGCTGCATCGCTCATCGCTGAATCGCCGGACGCGTCAATTTGAGGCTGATCAGAGGTGCCGAAGAAAGTCGCTGGGATGGAGCTCGGATCTATGCGACCATTAAAGGTGCCTAGCGGTGCGTTGCTGACTCGACGGGTGCTCTGATGCTCGCCTGGGTTGTGCAGATAAGGACAGTCTTGGCGGCGGCATGGACCCCATTTGGAAAAATTCGGGCATGGGGTGTGAGGGCGAGCAAGCTGAGCTTTTTGAATTGCCTGCAAGTCGTGGCTAAACCTGCAATCGTCGCCGTAGTTGCAAATTCTGCCATCAACCATGAATCTGCATGGTTGTCGTTGATCGTTGCCATTGGCCATGCTGACGCTCTGAGCGGTCGCGCCTTGAGACTGAGCAGGATCGGGAGCGTGTTGGGCCGTGCTGGGAGCCTGCTGTAAGAACGCTGGATCGTGGCTGTATGGACAATGGTCGCTACGGTAACACTTGCCTTTAGCAAAGTTTCTGCAAGCCTCAGCAGCACCCGACTGTCCATGAGCTACATTTGAAGATCCATTGCCGAATCCATTGAGAATGCCATGCTGTCGAAAGGCATCGTTTCTCTCGGGTCCGTCGATGCTCATTTCATCGACTTGATTCGCCTCAGCCATGGTCGGCAACGGAGCATTGAAGCCATTTGGCCGAGCTGCGAAAAATTGGGTCGCAGACGCGAGATTGGTGGACGAATCAATGGTGTTGTCTGGAGCAGCAAGGTTGCCTTGCGGAGCAGTAGGATGGGAAGGAAAAGCCGCGGTGGCCTGAGTACCGATCGAGGACCCAAAGCTCTGGTCGAAGATGGAAGGCTGAGTACCACTCGAAGAGCCGAAGGATGTATTGAAGACAGGTTGCTGGTTCGACGGGACAGTCGGGGCGTGTGCCGCATCCCTAGCTCCAATAGCTTGCTGAAGATGTGAACAGATAACCACCACCGTCTTGCTCATGCTCGAAAGCTTGGAGTTCTCGTGGTACGATTCGAGGCTGTGTTGTAGGCGGAGCATTGCGGCGTGATTCCAATTCGTTGCGAGGAGCTCATTTGGCTCGCAATCCCAGACTAAGAGAGACGTCATGCAGACCTGCGCGACTAGCAATGTATCGACTTCAAATTCCAAGGCAAGATTGTCGTCATTCCAGAGGGTGTGCGGATGCATCCCGATGATTGATGCGCCTTTGGACTCCCACAGGTCCGTCAGCCGTTGCAAGCAAAATTGCTTGGTTGGGATATCCTTGTCAGTCAAGAGGTCCTGGGTGTGATCGTTGAATCGATAAATAATGGTCTGAATGCCGTTTTGATGCTTCTTCATCACGGCCAGCAGTTCGTCGCGCCTGGCTTTGGCTTCAGCCTCTTGCTCTCGGATTGCTTCAGCAGCTTCTTGTGCTGCCCGACGCTTTGCTTGCTCAGACTTGCTCGCAATCTCTTCAGCTTTCCTTTTGTCTTCCTCGGCCTGGTGCGTGAGCTTGATCTGCCATTTCTCATTCAGCTCTTTCTCCAGTGCAGCTTCCCGGCTCGCAATTTTCTCGTTGCACTGTTCTTGCAGCGCAGCCATATCCCGCTTGTACTTCTCGATGACATTGGCCAGTTCTTCTTCAGACTGCTGTTTTATGGCCGTGACCATCTTCTCATGGCTCTCTTTATTCTCATTGTATGCTGTGATTTTGTGCTCGAGAGCCTTCGCCTTTTGTACGGCTCTTGTTTCGGCCTCCACTCTCAGCTGCTTCTCACGTTCCAGAAGGTACTTCGGGTCGAATGTGTCTTCGTATGTCACGGCGAGGTCATCTTCGTCAAATAAGGTGTCCTGCTTCTTGAACCCCTGCCCCGCGTTAACGGCATTGGATGCAATTGATGCCTCTGGAACCGCGGTATCAGTAGCGTCGGACTCGATGCCAGGCGTCAACAGCTGCTGAATGCGTTTGGCTTTAGTCGCCAAATCAGAGTCGTGCGGAGGCTGCGCGGGTGACTGAATCTGATCAAGGATGTGCCAAAGCTCAGGTGTAAGTAGACCGAGATATGGAATGACCCCGCGCCAGTGCGGATCGTTGCTCAGGTACAGATAAACACGGTTGATCGGCTTCGTCAGGTGTCCTAAATCCTGTCCATTAAGCTTCTCGCGCGATAGCAAGTACGACTCGATGTTGTTCAGCTCCTGGCGCACACGAATGACTTGAGAGGTCAACAAGGCGGCCAGATAATGGCGCTGCTCCTTGTCGGTTTCAGAATCACGGATGAGCAGTCTCAATGCTGGGCCAGCCTTTGCGATCTGCTCGAAGGTGATGTTCGAGTGATCACTTGGGGAGAGCTTGGAGAATGCTTCAACGACATCTTGCTTCTCTTCCTCGTTCAGTGCGGCAAGACCTTGTTCGTTACGACGTGCGCATTCTGCATCTAGACACATTTTCGCTGCACGCTGAAGATCGTAGACATCGTCATCTAGGCGAATCTTCTTTTCGACCGGTAAATCTGGTGTGCGCGTTGTGCCGGGACTCTGGTCAGGGGCGGTGTCGCTCGAACTTTCATCGTGCTTCCTTTTGGCGCTGTGTATGGCGCTCGCAAACCTCGAAGCAGTTGCGGAAGTCGGAGTAGCCGCTGTGGAGGTCGTTAGAGTACTGCGCACGCTCGTGTTGATGGGACTGCTAGACGATGTATCGCGCCTAGAGCGCCGGGACCGTGAAGAGGTGGGCGGCGTATTCGACATGTTCGACATGTTCGTCATGCTCAGAGATCGTGTGTGGGGGTGGTGGAAAGGGGTGCTTGTCCGTCAAGTTGAGGGGAGGGAGATAGATTGGGCAGAAATGTAGAGAGCCGTAAGCTGGTCGGCGTGTTGGTGTGAGAGAGTTCTAGTCGAGAGGACCGTGCCCCGACTGGTGCTAGCGTTGGAAGGATGGGGTGAAAGTGAATGTGAGGATACTCGCAAACTGTGCCCGGGATGCGTGCGACCGTCAGTGCGCGGTGAGCGCGGAGGGTGTTTGAACGACAAAGGCTGGGATGGATGCGCATTGTAGACTAGGGGGATAAACTTGAGACAATGAAGAAGACCGGGAGTGCACAATGTCTTTGTGGTGGGTATGGGCTCTATACGGAGAGGTGTATGGCAACGAGACAGCAGGCGGGCTATCGCACTGGCAGATGTGCTGGACGTGACATGTCTTGACGAATACACAGACTGAATCGAGAGTATATAGGGATTGTGTGAACGAAAAGGAGAGCAATGATCAGGGAAACAATGGATGGATGCGCCGGCGCTGGCGCTGGACAAACATGGTAGACAACTTGCTTGACCTTAAGCTTGCAAGCAACCTACAGATCATTCACGGTAGCCTACATTGTCACCAGGACGCTCTGGTGGTAGCTAGACGGACCGAGTAAGCCCCTATTCGAATCGCCTTCTTGATCGTCGAGATGCGGAACAGCTTGGCCAGCACCATGGCGTGAAGTCCATGTGACGGTTCGAGAGGTATACTTGTCGCCCTCCACCATGAACAACAGAACAGATAGAGGATGGCCATGGTCGAGGCGGAGATGAGTGAGGTCGGAGGAAGAAGTCGGAGGCTTGGCTCGGCTTATCGCTAGCGCCGCCCTGGGCAGGGTTAAGCCACGCGGGACGCAGAAGGCACAATGAGGAGACGGCCGCCCTCGATGGCAGTCACGACCAGCACCAGCAACCCTCAGCAGTCCAATGTCGAGCGCCCAGCAAGATGCGCAATCCCGTCGCGTGCATCACGTGTAGGACCGCGAAACAGCGATGCCTAAACAATCAGGACGGCCAGCCGTGCGAGCGGTGCAAGGCGGGCGGGCGGTCGCAGCTGTGCGAATACCCTCCGCCAGGAACAAGTGCGATTCATCGCAAGCCAAAACGCCCACGCGCCTCTGAAGACACCGGAGACTCGCCGAGCGGCACTGGAGGGCACGCGACCAATGAATCGACTGGCCAGCAGACGCTCTACCGCCGCCATGACGATGCAGGCGTGCCGAATGGCCTCAGCGGCATCAGTCCCACTGCCGGTCCACACAGCGCCTCGCCGAACGCGGCATCTCTGTCCCTCCTCGACGGCCTCGACCCCTTTGAGCTGTTGACGGATGAAGTCAAGAACAGCTATCTCAGATGCTCCTACAAATGGAGTTTCCATCACACTCCTACGTTGTTGCTGCGGATTCGCGATCGCACGCTGGAGCCATGGATGGCTTGGGCGATCCTCGCGCTCGCCATACGGTATGTTACTTTCTGATACTGCTCCCAGTTTATTAGATATGTGTAATCGTACATCTTCATATGTGGAAGTCCGTGGAGAGAGACGTCAACGAAATCATAGAGGTGTGGTGACTGATTTTGCGCAGCTTTGTCAAGGACCCGCCGGCACCATTCAAGTCGCAGAAGGAGGCTAGCAATGCCTACGCCGCACACGCTCGCCAGATGCTGCAATCTGAACTCGAGACGCCGAGCATCAGTCGCGTACAGGCCCTGCTCATGTTGACAGGCCACGATTGGGGGGCTGGCAATGGAAGGCGCGCATGGATATACCTGGGCATGGCCATTCGCCTGGTCCAGGTCATGGACCTGACGCAAGAGCTCAAGACACCGCGAAATCGTATGCCAACACGCGAGGAGTTCATCGAGGCAGAAGTGCGCCGGCGCACAGCATGGACCTGCTTCCTCATGGACTCGTTGCTCAGCGGAGGGAAAGGTCGCAAGCGCTCCTTGACTGCATCAGATCTGACCATCCAGCTGCCATGCGAACGTGAGGCATTCGTCTTCGGCGAGCCAACCTGTTCCGAACAGCTCGATAGCAGCGTGCGGATGCCACCAGTCACTCTCCCCGTGGGCGAGATCGGCATTATCGGTTACAGCATGCGCGCTGCCAACATCTGGGGCAAGGTCGCTCGCTGGGCGTGCTCCGAGGACCTCAAGTCAGAACTACCTTGGTCGCCATCATCACAGTTCCAACAACTCATCTACGAGCTGGAGCGATGGAAGAGCTCGCTGCCTCAGCGGCTGCGGTACGAGCTGTTCTCACTCCACAGCCACAACGCCGTCGATCAAGGCCAGGCGTACTGCTACATGCATTGCATTCACTTTATGAGCTACATGTTCCTGCACCGCGCCTATCTCCCAGTCCTGGGACCTCAGCAGAATGGCGCTGGAGCAGATGACACACCCAACTCGTATGACGAACACCAAGACATGTGGCGAAATTGGCAGAAGACTTCGCGAAAAGAGCTGTTCAATGAGTCGATTATGGTGTTGGAAATGCTTGACGAAATGCGCACGTTTGGCGTGTACTTCCTGCGCGGCCTGGTACCTTGGATCGGATTCACCATCTACACAGCTGTCGGCGTGATGCTGTATTGCTTCAACTTCCCCAGCGCCGAAGATGATCCGCGTCTGCGCGAAAATGCGCGAAAATGCGTCATCAACGGTTGCACGTTCCTCAAGGAGATGAAGATGCAGTGGCCAATGGCGGAGACTTGGGTGAGTGACAAAAGCCTGGCAATCTCCACGTACTTGGCTGACGACCTTAGTTTGAAACCATCAAGCGCATGCAAGCGTACTATCGATCCGTGTTAGGCCAAGACGGACCTGCATCACCAGAAGAGCGCCAGGCCCTACGGCGCGCCATGATCGATTACGGCGCACTGCAGCCCTCGCCAGTCCAGAAGCCTACTGACTCCAAAGGTCCGGATGGACCTGTTCTTGCAAGCATCTCTCCCAACCTATCTACTCACGAGGTACATGAGCCGTATTCGACTCAGCGCGCATTAGCTAACAGCATTCAGCCTAAGGCCCTGCATGTTCACCTCCAAAGCCAGACAACGTTGAGCCCACCTACAAATGCTCCAACGCCCAACAATGGCTATCCATCGTCTTTCGTGTGGAATTCGCCCAACACAATACCGCCACTGGAGGCTGACGAGACGTTCAACTTGGATTCATTCGATCTTTCGAATGCTGAGCTTGAAGCGATGATGATGAATGCGACACAGGACTTCTGGGCGAGCTTCCCCGGCCAGGTTGGTGGAGTTCCAAAAGCAGGTCATTATTAGTGAGATTCTGTTTGGCATTGGAGGAGATCAGGACACACAATCAACGGGGAGGCGTGGCTTGATTTGTTGCAACACCTAATGCAGCGATGTCAGATATGACGTCGTCAATCTACAAGATAACGCCAGAACGCCTACCAAGCATGTGAGATCCTATGCATATTATCCAAGGATTGATCCCTTCTCCCTCAACGCAATCAACCTCTCCGGCGTAACAACGCTCAAACTCAACGCACCACCAATAATGATTCCCAACAACAGCACAATCAACAAATGCTCCACTCCAATCTTTTCTTTGGCCGCTGCGCCTTCTTCCGCAATCTTTCCAGCCTTCCCAACCATCTTCTTCAACGGCTTAACGCCCTTCTTTTGCGCGAACTCATATCCCCTCTTCATCCCCGGCAACCCATCGATACTCAACTGACTCTTCCACGCCCAGTAGTAATCCATACTCTCCTCCTCGTTGCCCGCGTTGTACTTGGCTTCCTTTTTCGCAAAGTGGTCGTCTAAGATAGGTCTATGCCCCACGAAATCATAGTACGGAACACTAAACCCACAACTCGTCGCGCACTGATCCACATCCACGACGATAATGCTCCTACTTCCCGGCTTCAGCGGGACTTTGTGCTCTTCCACAAAGGCGCTGAATCCTGGACTGCCGTTTTCGAGAGCGTGCCCTTTTCCCCACAGGCGCACGATTTTAGGTGGCCCGATAAAAGCCATGAACATTACCACGATCCGGGCGTTATCCGGCTCGTGCAGGTGCGCGTGGGTTTCGACGCCGGAGCCGGTCAGGTCCATGTACCAGAATCGCGTGGGCGAGAGGATACCGTAGTTGTTGCCGCCTTTGGGGGAGATGTTGATATGGCCGGAGCCAGAGAGGGGGGCTGTGCCGCTGTGAAGAAAGTCTAGTGAGTGTGGTTTTAGGGTGTAGGACTGGAGGTGAGGCTTACACCCAGAGCATTTGTTGCTCCATTATCCATGGCCTGAGCGAGTCGGGTATGGTTTCGTAGAAGACGCCCATAGTTGCAATGGGAAAGATACAGTTGGGAGATGAAGATGGACGGTCTCCTTGCTAGGACCAGGGTTATATCAATTGAAGTTTGTCTTGATCAGAAGGAAGCTCAGATGGCTAGACCGACGGTCATAGAGCTTGAGTGCTGTGATACACACTTTCCCCATCAGGCGTCCTCACCAGTCATAATCCGCGGCCGGTATCGGAGATCAGCGCATTCACGTAACAATCTGAAATAGGTACGATGTGACGAGACAAGTGGTTGATGTATTCTAGGAATATGAGATGTGCCATTGATTTTGCGTTGTTGCTTATCCGACGGAATGCGTCGTTGCTAGTGCAGCGGGGTTCAGCGCAGGACGTTGGAGACAGGTTGGGGAAGCGGCTTCGGGAGTAGGTCGTTTGATTCGTCTTAGCGCTGTTTGGTTTTGCCAAGCCGCGCTCTCCTCCACTAAACTTAACCTTGGAATGCTTCCTAACGTGTTTGAATTGCACAATGCCTATTCCCTCCTTCAAAGTTCATCTCATCCTGTATCCTGCACGGTCGCTGAGATGTCGGCGATGCATCGTGCCTGGCTACATTTGAACGGCTTATCGCATGCGATTGGTCGGTCACGCTGTCCAGTCGTGGGCGCTGTCGCCCTTGTCCATCAGCCGAGCGGCAGTGGCAGCAGGGACAACCCCACCACAACCACACTGATATTCTGCTTGTTTCGTGGAGATGACGGCTGTATCGCAACTATACGCTAATCTGGGACTTGGCGCAGGCTCAGAGAATGTCCGTGTTCTGCAACTGCACGCGCCCGCCGCCAAAGCTGGAGACGATACGCCTGAGCCTGCGGTAAAGGCTCTGATAGGATCTCTGCAAGTCATCGATCTCAACAGGACGCCGCACTTCAATGCATTGTCGTATATATAGTGCGAACAGACCGCCAACGATCCGACAATCACCATCAACGACATCGACATTACCATCACGAGGAGTTGTCACGATGCCTTGATCTGTTGAGGAAACATTTCGGCAGTATCAGCATCTGGGTTGATAGGATCTGTATCAATCAGAGCGACGACGATGAACGATCTCATCAGGTCGGACTGATGGGCCTGATTTATAGAAGAGCTCGTACAGTCTTCATTTGGCTCGGCACAGAAGATCGCGTCGGACGCGCTTTGCGCTACCTCGACGAGAGTTCAGAGGTATACAGATCACACGGCGGCCGGAGAATCAGAGTTATCGTGGCGGACTGGTACTGTCTTGACGCATTGCTGAAGCGAGCCTGGTGGCATCGTGCCTGGCAAGCTTCCCCTACTTTGACAACCCATGACCAGTGCTGAACTATACAAATAGGACCTTTCAGGAGCTGGTCTTGGCCCGCAGGCCCATTCTTTTGACCCCCAGCTATCAGTTAGGTTGGCGACAACTAAGTTGCAAACCCTTGCATATGCCAACGAAGAATCGCTACCATCCTAACGCATCATCGACTCGTGATCCTCCTGATACTGTAGATGAGCTGGCGAGTACTGTCCAATCTTGGAGAGCAGCTTCATTGTCAGATTTCGGAAATCCTATGAGCACCAGACTGATGTATTTACGCGTGCTTCTGCTGGATCTATGGGCTTTTTATGATTACGTATTGCATCTCTGCCGAGGCTGGCCCATCGTGCTCTTGCTATCCGGTGGCCTGAATGCAGCTTGCCAGGTTCTCTCTATATACGACTGCGACATCTTATCGACAATATCTGCGTTCGGGCTTCTTCAGACGCGAAGCAGAACAACAAACATCGATATTGCTGCAATTTTTGTCCGGATCCGAGAGGCTTGGATCACAATAGATTGGATAATGATAGTGCATAATGTCGTCGCCGTGCGCGTATGTCAATCACTCTTCAACGTCTCCTTATTGGTTGCGGCCCGTCTCACTTGTTACGGAGATCTACTCCAATGGCAACGAGTCCATCGGATAGCAGTACATTGGTCTTATAGACAATCTGTTTCAACCGCGGGAGTTCTGAGAGCGCTGAGGCATCGAGACTGCCGAGTTCCTTAGGATCGCTCATACGCTTTGTATGGCGTTCTCCGCGCGCTCGGCGCTCGACGGTCGACGCCGAATTATGCCAAATCAGAGCGGCAAGTCTACCACGAGCTCTTCCAAGACTTGATTTCATGGCAGTGGACATTTCTAGTCCTGCTGCTCGATGCTGGTTCTCCGGATCCGCAGGTGTCTCCATCATGGGTGCCAGAACGGGATCTCAACATCGAACGTCATAGGTGCAAAATGGGATATCGTCGAGTGGCATCAGCGCCTCAACCCTCAGGCTTATTCGTACGTGCGGTCTTCCGGCAGCTCGCATCAACGATTCGCTCTTGACAGTCTGCGGGACGCATTCAGACAGTGTGGCATATTGCGTTCGAATGCCAAAAACTTGTACTGAGGCCACAAAACATGCTTGTCTGAATGCGATTCGTTCCTGGCATGGGAATATGCAGTTCCATGACAGGCGTTCTAGGCAAATGGACAAGTCGCACTCACTGCAGATGATGATACACATACTACGCGTCCAACCCTCTCCGCACCTCCAACAAGAGCTTCGAGATGTGCTTGAAGACAATTTGGAACACATTACGGAGCTTCAGCGACTTCTCGATCCAAGCATAGAGGCCTTTACTACTCCAGGCTTACTTGAGGACCTGGCAAGGCCAATCTGCGGCAAGCGCGTACTATTCATCACTCGGACTGGCCATATAGGTACTGGTCCGCTTTGGATGCAGCCAGGTGATGTGGTCTACCGTATCTCTGGGCTTCCGCTGCCAATGTTACTGCGAAAGCAGGATCAACCTGGCAGTTTTCGAGTTGTGGGACCTGCTGTGACATCTGAAGAGCACGAAAGGAGCTTCATGTGGTCGAGAGGGCACGAACGCATCACGCTTGTATAGGACATACAAGACTCTGGATCATAGGGAGGAAGTCAAAGCGCTATTACAGCTTGCTGATTTGAAGCTGCATGATTGTGCGACGCTGGTTCCAACAAGTTCGTGGCTCACTGATTCACAGCGGCGCATCGAGTTGAATGACGCATCAATGCAAGGTCGGTATGGCAATTCATCATCATGTAGTCTTTGCGGTAAGATCTTCTTTGAGTTTCTAATGTAGCCGGCCTGGTACGCCACGAGATCTACTAATCATATGGGTCAGGCATGCGCAGAATGTGACGCAGTCCAGAAAGATGCGAATCAAGTTACGCTCTTTTGGTAGGATTGGCACGATGAGACTGGTTATGACAGTGCCAACTGTTGTAAAGTCTTACTTTCATAGACCTAGTCATCGTCATCGCTGTCGTCGCCATCACGACTCCACCGGCAGCTTGCTGTCCTCCGCCTCGAGTCGCACCTTGATTTGCGCCTTGGCCAGTACCAACATCTTGGCCAGCTCCCCGACCAGCTCCTCGACTATTATCGTCGTCATCATCATCGCCCTCATCACCACTCCCAGCCCCAGCCGCACCTGCCACCGCCGGCACTGCATTTCTCGCACAGGAAAGTGTAAGAAAATGAAGTTGCGTTGGCGGATACACCGTCAGGTAGCAGCCTCACAGCAAACGACCCCGTAACTTCCGGCGGATTATCCTCGTTCGTACCCTGTCTGAAACTCGCCATCACACCACCCGCGCCATCCGGCCAGACCGCAAGGATGAAATTGCCCTCCATATCTCCTGTCAGACCCATGGCGCCCCAGCCCTGGCCGTTGACCAATGGGAAGGTTAATTGGCCGATGAAGGAGCTGGGTGTCCTGGCAACGGGTGGTGTGGAGTGGAGGGACATTGCGAAGCCGAATTGTGTACGGGCGCCGAAGAAACGCTCCATTGTTAGACCGGTGGTGTGATCGACGAAGGGGGCGGAGACTTGTGAGGCGGAGGAAGTCGGTTCATCGGAGTCTTGGGCGTGGATGAGGGTGGATCGGGAGAAAAGGCATGCTAGGAAGAGTGCGAGGGAGCTGTTGAGGAAGGTTGTTGTGAGGGAGTGTAGACGAGGGAGTGGGTGGACATCGTTGGCGGTTCCGTGTGAACGCGTGCAGAAGAGACAGATTGTCGATTGTAACAAGAGATTTTGTTGTCAACGTGGATGATGGTGGTCCGCAAAGAGGTGGTGATCAACCTGGCTGTTACTTCGACATTATCATGTAAACTACTCATCTATCCTCCAGCAACATCAGCGTGCCGGTTACCCAGAATCCAAGGCAGTCAAAACATCACTTCAAACTTCGCGTCCTGAGCAGTACCTCGACCTCTTCTCGAAACTCGGGTCCTATCCACTAGTGCTCGCCACTTGTAGTCCGCTGTATGTTCACGCATGAAAATGCTTGTAAGGCATAACATACGATCCTTCTCTTATTGGTTGCAACGATCTGCGGGCGGCCCTCCGCTGTAGACTAGTTGCGCCACCCGCCTTTGACGTGTGTTGTCAAACGTTCATTTGGTTGGCATGGATGTTATGTGGCTTGTATGGAAGGTCGTGCCGGATCTAGAGGCGGGCGTACTCCGCAAAGAATCTGCTATTTCTCAGTACATCATCACGAATACGGAGTGATCATAAAGTATACTAGTCATACTTGACAGCGTTAATTCGGTCGCGCGCCATCGTTCCAAAAGCGCGATGGGCTCGCACAGTCCGGACAACTACATCTGAGCGAAACGATCGGAAAAGAACCGCACTTAGACAGAGTGGGAATTCTTCGTGATGCCAGGGGAGTTTAGTCGTGTTTCGCGGGGAAGTTTAGTCTCGTCTGCCAAGACCGGATGCTGAGGCACACATAGTTTCACGGCGCGGAAAGCGGAACCTGTGGCGTAACGGAGTTCCATAACCCGTGCGCGACTTAGAAACAATGAGAATCGTTCGAAAATGGAGAAGGTGGGTTCTTGGAGCACTCGAGGTCCGCATGTAGTAGTTACAATTATTGCTTAACTATTGTTCGCTTGGCATTTGGTCTTCAGTTGATACCACTGCACGTGGCAGGCTGCTCCTATCATATCTACCACCTTATGTTCGTTCCTCCAACAACCAGGTTGCCATTGCCGGAAGCCGCATTAAATCCGGCACAATCCTGCTGAGGCCTCGTGCAGCTATTGATAACCCAGAGCAAACCCGCCGCAACGTCACGGCTATCGATAAAGTCAGCCTAACGAACCCCGATTATCTCGACAAGAAGACGTACCAGTAGCTCGACTCATCGTTACCAGTGATGCTCTGACCCGTAGCATGCGCATCGCCCGAGCGACAAAACTCAGTCACGGGCGCACCCGGGCCCTTGACACCACAGTTTGTGGTTCCGAGGTTACGAAGGTAGTTGTAGCATGCAATAATACCGTTGACGTTGGTGTAGGCACCGTCCGAGGGGCCGCAGCGCGCGTCGAACATGACGCTCATCTCGTCGCCGGCTGTGGGGTGTGTCAGCAACAGGTCTGGTAGTGTGCGAATGGAAACATTGATACGTACGGGTTGCAGGAAGGCCCATGGCGTAGAGGTCGGCGGAAGTAAGGCCGAGAGACTCGAGCGAGGGGAGACCGTCGCCTGGGATGACCTCTGCGACTTCAGCGCGGGCGCCAAGGGGGTTGGCGGAGGCGGCCTGCAGAGAGGCGAGGGCAACGAATAGGGCGGTGAAGTATTTGGCCATTTTGAATTGGGAGAAGGAGGATTAGAGCGGAACTTGGATCTTCGGATGTTGATGGATGGGAACCTGATGATGCTGGGATAAGACTGATGCTTGCCCTCTCTTATACTTCTTCATCTGTCCCTCTGATGCACCAAATGTCATTCTTCGAGGCCATGATCCCGCCGGTCAAATTTCTTCCGTTCGTAAAGCTGATTCCAATAGTAGACTCGATGTAAGGCCCACTGAGACTTCATCTCGAAGGAGAAGGTGTTGAGTTGGAAGACATTCATGTCGTCTGGTACGTGGTTCAGGCAAGCCACTTGAAGGACTGCTAGTATCGACCGGCGAACTGAAACTGTCAGCTTAGTATGCCTCGCGTTGTACAAAGTCAAAGCTTGCAACTGTGCGCACTATAGACTGCATGTTGCGCCCCCGAGCAATGTCTTTACACCTGGGCGGACCTCGGGAAGGATTGCTCAGCCTAGAAATATATTGCTGGCTTCCGAGACAGATCCAATGATGCGGACCGGACGCAAGGACGATGGAAAAGCTTGTATACGGTCGTCGGGGCCAGAGCAGCAATCGAAATAGATTGCAAAAAGTGGGCCTTACCCAAGGACGACTTAGCAGAGTGTATCGAGCACGTTGGCCCGTAGTCGACGAAAGAGCTCGCAGCATCAGCAGCATCAGAACGCTTGCAATGGGACATCTGAGCACTAAGAGTTGTGCGGACGTCTGACAGGATTGTAAGGCTGCAGTGGCTCACCAGATTGTGGAAAGAGAAGCGCCTGAGTGATCAAAACCGACCACCCGTAATCTGGGTCAGAATAAGCTTCAGGTACCTGACATCGCATTCGCTTGTCTTCCTCTTTCGATATGCACGGACGCGGTCAGCCTTGCAGCGGTTGGCTGCACATTGCCCGCTTTGGATGCTCTCCGGCTATTGCCTTGACCTCCCCGAATACGAGACTCACGCGGCCAGCTCCGTTGCTGCACGTGGCATAAGGATAGTGAATGGAGCTTCATGGGAAAAGCAAGAAAAGTTATTCACCGCGGAGACTTTGCCGTCGCAGGACCTATTATAATGAATGCGGTGATGAGTGGAGGTTTGTGGATCTGCTGGTGGCTGCGATCCGTTCGGCGCCTTGGGGGCGGTTCCCGTCGGCCACCCGCCAACACGTGCATCTCGCTTCATCGGCGTGGGCTCGGCCTTTAGGCCTCCAGCTAATCAATATGCTGCTTACTTTACACATCAACTTCACAAGGATGCGCATTTGGCAGGGTCCAAGTTCGAGAGAACCATCACTCCACGGTATGTTTGGCGTTCTTGCGGTCGAACGTGTCGGTATCCGCGGCTTGTGCACACTATGCATCCAGGGCAATCGAAGAGAGAGATGATTGCCGTACACTCTTGATTCAGATGGTCTTACGTATGCATAGTCACGAATTATGGCTTTCAAACAGATTTAATTTTGAATTATAGACTACTGATACCGACGCTACAACTTCACCGCCTTCACCGTGTCGGGTCTGTGTACACACTCGAACTCGCGATGGCCGTACGCAAACTCCAACGCATGTCGCTTAGGGTCTGTGCTCTCGATGCAGTATGAACACGGAATTGGATATCGCAGCTGAGCAGGTGGGCTCTCGGGTGGTGAATTGCGCTGTGCCTTTGCAGCATCCTTGATCACCTCGAGACACTTCTTAGTCTTGTGCGTGTTTGCCATAGTGCTGCGAGTGGAGCTATCAGCACAATGCTCGCAACGAACAATGGCGCGACAATAATCTGCTGTGTGCTGAGACGAGTCGCAGGTGGTGCAGAAAATCTCGTTGCCATACACTACATTGCTGTTTGCGCGCAGGTGCTTCTTCAGCGCATCGTAAGCCGCAGGATTCAAATCGTGTGGATGAGGAATCGCCATCAATAACGCAGCGATCATAGTGCAGACAATGTCGTTTCCTGCATTGTGAAGACTGGGTTCAGAGATACCAAGCTTCTCCAGTACCTGGGATAACTTGGCCTTCTTGGGCCGCTGAACGACACCGTACTCAGCGGCGAGCACTTGCGTGTCAACAGTCGCAGCCACGGTTTCAAGCTTTGCGATGTCAAATCCAAAGCGGTCCTTGGTCATTGCAACATCATTCTCGACAGCGTGACCGACGAATATGATAGGCCGGGGTCCGCGCCCATCGAGTTGAATGAATGTCTCCCGAAGCACATTTTTCGCTTCGTCCACTGCCACAAAAGATGTCTTGCCAAATTGGAAGTCCTCGGGCGAGCCTTGACAGAAGTCTGAATTGATCATGTGAGCGTGTTCGCAGACTCGCACATGGTGCGTGGTCATAGATCGTAGCACGTCCCACGCCGAACCCTTTCGAGTGACATATCTTGGATCGAGAACGGAGATGCCGATTTCGGTAATGTAATTGGCATCGTGCTCGTACCATTCAAGGTCTATACCGACTATGAGAGCGTCGTGAAGCGCAGATTTGGCCGCACCGGACTGGAAGGCAATCTCAATTCGATGGGCCCAGTGCTGAAGGATGGCTGTCTGGACCAAGCCATCAGACAGTGAGATGTCAAGCTGGCTCTTGAAATCGGGCGGCTGAATGTTGGAATGGAATGCTAACATGTTTGGCAAACGGAACTACTTTTGATCTGAGTCGAGTGATAGCTGGGGAAGATTTTGGCACTTGGATATAGGGTGAGCACTTAGGTAGGCTGTGTAGCAAACGGATCGCGGTGCGTATGTGAACGCACAATGTTAGTGTGAAGCTTTCACAGTGCTTGCTCGAGTTCACCTCAGATGCCAAAATGAATCATCAAAGCAGGAGCTCGAGCCTCCGGAGATCTAGAGGTCTCATCAGACGGACGCCAGCTCGACAAATGAATTTGGGGCGCTCATATGCTGCAATGGCTGAAATCCGGGATTCGTGACCGTGACTGTAGAAGTGCAGCGGAACGATCGTGCAGAACCAAGAAGGCGAGCGACGACATGAGCTGCACTGACATCATGTGCCTCATGAGATGGATGAATAGGACCACATTTAAGACAACACTGCGCGGTGACCATTACCACTCCGAGTAATTTTAAGACCCTATCTTCATGTATGCCCAGCACGTGATCGTCGGGACCGTAGAACGCCAAGTAGCTTTCACCTGGGTCGAAATATCCCTTCTTGAAGCGATTCTTCCTCAACTGATATCGAAGGTGCGGGCGACTTGTTTCTTGTCCCGGTTCAAGTCTTCCAGCGATTTGTTCTAGTCCAAGCTCAGCGGACCTATGCCTGGAAGTAAGATTTTGAGCAATGTATTGTCGGCTGCAGAACGGTGTCTCTGTCTAGTGGTATAAAACTAGTCGGTGTCTAATCTGCCTCATGCAAGCATGCTGCAGATATAGCCTGGCACTCTACTGTGGTAGAAGTGGAAATTGACCGCCAGCATTCGTAGTGCAACAATTCTCATGTTCACGAGCTTCACGTCCAAGAATCGGGTCAGGAAAGACTTTCCAACGTACTTTGGGCCGCTACCATACATGGCAATGACGATACGTGGAACAATTCGGAGTACTCAGGTGGGATATTTCTAGAAACCAGATTGAAGCGTCTGTCAGGTAGTCAAGTATCAGACAAATACGTGACGAGATCTCGAGCAATTGTGTTGATCGCACAAAAATGCGGTCATGGCATATAGCTGATTCGATGACGTGATTGGGGCGATCCGTATGACGGTGTACATTGGTCACAAAACATTGAGGGCGTCCATAAGGTGGCCTTGAAGGAAAGTACGGCGCGGATGTCGCGCACGATGCAAGCAGTTTCCGCACGGATTCGGCCGACAATCCTGGAGTGTCCCACTCCCCTTCCTACTCTTCTTGCAAAACATCTAGTTCTTCATCATCGGCGCAAGATAGATGCTCTTCAAGCTCGCATTAGTAAATTTTCAAGGTATTTGAGATGTTAACTGCTGGACCAAATGATGGATTCACCAACGGAAGACGATCATTGTCATCTATTGCCCGGCGTTGCGGATGCAGGAACACATCTCTTGGTTCCTGTGCAAGCTCATAAGTGCAATTGCGCAGGTCGTGTGGAGGATCGCGGAACCGGAATTCGGGCCTTGCATCATATCGTGTGAGACGGGTAGTTAATGGTAAGCTTGTAGTACTTACTGTTCGGGTAGGAACGGTGTAACGTAACTACGAGATGAGGCATGGCGACGATATGCTTGCCGGGAAGCGTCAGATGTGAAGCTCCAATGCCTGTTGTGAATATTTACATTGGTCTACCAGTGACACAATTCTATCTCCTAGGTTGAATAGCATACTTTCTTTGCGTCAGCAGTATTCGACCCCTATCTTCTTTCCTACATTAGACCCTAATGATGCTACCAGTAGTACAAATATTTCCTCCCCTTCCTATCTACATACAGCTGATCCGTCTCCGAATCGTCCTTACCCACTCCCGTATGTCTCTTCGCATGCCTAGCATTCGCAAACTTGAACACGATAGTCTGCCCAATAACAAAAGCCAACAAGACACCCGCAAGAGCCAAACACGCCACCCAAGCCTTACGATACAGCGGAGCATCGCTTCCTCGAAACACCTGATTGCCATAAGTGCCACCAAGGTTAGAACAGCCGATGTATACCGCATATGCGATCGCGCGCCGCTGCGGGGATTTCTGGTTCAGCGAGAGCCAAGTGACATTGATAGATTGCCATGATGGTGCCGCACCCGTGACGAATAGGGCTGCATAGAAGGCCCATGACCCCTTTTTGGTGACTGGGAGGTGGTAGAGAGCGATAACGCCGGCGATTGTCCAAACGGCGGCAAAGATGATAGCGTAGCCGAAGCGTTTACAGTGATCGACGTAGGTAGCTAGAGCGACGCCACCGAATGCAGCGAGGATGGGTGCTGGTGCGCTGAGTAGGTTTGCACGGATGCTGGTGAAGCCAAGAGATTCGATGATTGTCGCGCCCCATGTGCTCAGGCCGTTGACGGATTGGAGACCACTGAGGCAGACGATGAGGTATGGCCAGGTTTTTACAGTCGGTGAGGACGTCGATGCTGGGAGTTAATTAGCACAAAGAACTTCGACGTGGCACATGTGACCAGAGCACTTACATGTCTTTTAACTTGATCTTCATTGTCACTGCTTGACCTTTCTTCGGGTCCTTTCGGATGATCCTGGCAACGTATATATCCGCTTCGCGCTCGGAAAGCCATCCCTTGACAAGCACGAGACCGGCAAAGAGCCTGTTGGTGTGATGCGGTGACTTCGGAACAAAAGCAAGTGCAAGAACGCCGGTCGCTGCTTTGGTCAGCAAGCTATCGGTGTTGAGCAACTTTGATACATACTAATGGTTGAGACACCACAAATCATAAAGATCCAGTGCCACCCTTTCAGTCCACCTTGAATTTCGAGGCGCAATGATCCTGCCGAGATTAGAGAACCAAATGCGAACGACATTGAGGGTCCGAAGAAGAATCACGCAGTACGTTTCGTGAGCTCATCCTGCGTATACCATCGGGATAGCGTGTAAAGCGCTCCTGGAATGAAGCCACTCTCGGCGATTCCAAGGAATAGTCGGGCGGCGTACCAGCCACTCGCGTTGGTAACGAACATCTGGAGCACTTCTACAAGACCCCAGACGATGACTTGCACGGGTATCCAGTTGTGAGGACCGATGCGATGCAGAACGATCTGGACCTTATGAGTTGATTTCATCGCAGTTTGAGGTTACGATAAGACTCACGTTAGAGGGAATCTCCATTAATACGATACCAAACCATAAGAGCGAAACACCTGTGTTAGCCTGATCTCTTGTCATATAGGTGTCTTTCAAGAACGTCGAGGTCAATACGCCGGAAACATTTGTCCGATCAATAGCCATCCATATGAACACCAGCTACACAAATTGTTAGAATGATATCCGTAATGGCGCGATGGGATGTTTCCATCACTTACAGTGAAAAGCGATAGGAAACGAAAGTCAGCTCTGCGAACCACCTTACGCTCTTCCTCTTTCGTCCATCTCACCAGTACATCTTGTCCATCTCTTTGAATTACTTGTTCAAAGATGTTGTCGTTATCTTCGAGATCGTTCTTGTCGCTGCCACTCGGCGAGTACGAAGGCACTTCGTGACCCGAAGCCTCAATCTCGCCTTTGTGATCTTGAGAAGCAGGAACCACTGGAGCATTGGCAATAGGACTTAGCGACTTGACTTCAGAAGTAATTTTTGTGATCGAACTCAGTATGGAGATAATGTATGAGTGTGGTCACGATAGAGTCGTACTGCCTTCGCAATTATACCCATCCGCCTGGTACCGACTCGTTAGTGCCATAGTCATCAAACACGTTGATGGCAACATCGCATGGCGCGACCCCAAAGTCGATTATTGCCGGTTGATTCGGTAGATGGACATGGTGGAGTATCGCTTGTCACGAGCAGTTCCGATGTGGCCTCGACCGTTCACGTGGCGAACGCGTGTAGTGTAGCGTACGGTAACACGCTGCCGATAAGGAGCGGTTGGACAGTCTTCAGATACAATTGGTGCAATTGTTATCTTTCTCTACATCCTGTCAATGATGTTTGGCCGTTTCGCGATGTCGTTGTGGACCCTGCCGATGACGAGATCACCATACCAAATGTCAGATGTGAGAGGACAGAGCAGACATGAAGGAAACAGAAGGTTGTTGTATTGAGAGAGCTACAGAGAGCGATTATATACACAACCACGATGAGTAAGCAAGTGACAAAGAGTCACGTGAGAGATGCAGTCCACATGTATCTTGTGAACTGAGGTGCCAGTCTGACACCAAAGATGGCGATGCAAGCGATGGACTGGCTACGGCGCGCCTGAACGCCTATCCATTTTTTGCGCTTAATTGATCCAAGCGGACGAGGTGGTGAGCTTATAGTAGTCTGCAAACATGGTTCAGGCGTTGTTGAAATGACGGCTCCAATAGTTCGTGGTGGGGTTGCTGGATTATTAGCGGCAAGTGGCATCATCAGCCACAGCAATGGCGACGTAAACATTCATGCGCTAATGTCCGGACCTACCATCGGAAACACAAAGACTATGCATTCGGTCTCTGGCGCGATGCTACTTTACCATCTACTTTTTTGACATCCGCTGTTGTGACAATGTCGCCAGCAACCCTCACCAAGCCGCTACCCGTGTACTTCATTGGCCATGCCGGAGTTGGCCTTCTATTCAATGAGTCTGAGAACAACAAAACAGTGCAAAGAAATCTCAGGGCCATCGGCAAAGAGATTCTTGCAATAGAGCCGAGGCCAAAAGCAATAATCACTCTCTCTGGGCATTTTGAAGCCGGCGAGATTCATGGTCCTGGTGTGATCGAGGGTTGGTATTCGCTTATTCATGATGCACTTCGCTGACTTCGACGAGTCAACGTCAAGCGAAAGACTCCTATCGTGTTGTGTGTCGCCGTTCCCTCGAATCCGATTCTCTTGCTAAGGCCCAATTCAGCATGATTTTGTAAACGACTTTCACGACTCACACCCATTCGTATATGAATATGACTGGCCTCATGAGGATGCAGTAGACCTGGCTAGCTATGTGTGGAAGCATATAGTTGCCTCGGGCACCAAAGCAAAGAGAGTAGAGCGTGGTGTTGACCACGGCATTTGGTTGCCCTTCAAGATCATTTTTCCCCCAGAGAGGCCGCTGGACATCCCCATTATCCAGGTATCCACATTCCATGGCTATGATCTCGCAAGTCAGATACATCTGGGCGAAATCCTGGAGCCGTTGCGGTAGGTGCAGTGTGTTCAATCCGCAATTGAACGTGATTTGGCTTACGTAGGATAGTCGTGAGGGATTGCTCATCATTGCTTCTGGCATGGCCGTTCATTCGTTTGCCTCGATAGGAGAGATCTGCGCGGCGCCAACGGAAGAAGAGAGACTTGCTCGAACGAAGAGAGTCCTGGCAGAGTCGCAAAGCTTCGATACACATCTCCGAGAAGCAGTCGCGATACATGACCAGAGAAGCGCAAAGTTACACTTCTCAACCTTGAGGATTTGTACGAGTTCAAGCGTTCGCATCCGACAGTAGAGGCAGGTAGCTTCCTATTGACCTGAACATTGAAATATTGACTCCTCATACAGCACTTCACGCCGCTTGTCGTTGCGGCCGGAGCTGCCGGCGAGGCAGATGTTGATCTTGTTGGGATAAATGTGGTAGAACCCGGTATGTCGTATCTTAACGTCCGTTTCATCTAGCCGGACAACGAATGGGAACGTGGAAAAACTCCTAGTACAGTCCTTCAATTGTAAAACTAGGTTGGGGACCAGGTCCCTTGGTGCTGAAGTTGTCCAAAACCAGGCCATGTCGATCTTACGTGCAGGGTTCCCCAGTTGCCTAAGACTGGGCCATTAGTGGCTGAACGACTTCTGGGCTGGACACTGTTGGCTTCTTCGATGCGCACTTTGAGATCGCTTACGCTGTTATTGTGACGAATTTGCTCGATTGCATGGTGATCGCGCGTCATCGACATCAACAATCAACAAAAGTTCTTCTAGAGGCGGCCTTTTCCAATCAGTAGGCATGAATGGAACGGGGATGCCACTGTGGACTCGCCAGTCGTGCAAGGATCTGCCAAGACCGACATCCCAGACGGTCGGCCATGCTTGATGTCCCAGTGAGTGGGTAAGGTCTTGAAGCAGTGGATACCGTCCTAGTATCGCGCTCTCAGAATTGTCAGAGGGTCAAAGAGGACGACAGCATAGAGAGATGCGCAAATGAGACTGCAACGTGCGACAAATTGATTGAATCGTCACAAAGAACGACAAACATATAGATGTCAAGGGGTGGAATGTGAGTAGTCGCAGGCGATGGCTTCAGTAGTCTAGCACGACCAAGGCCTGAGCGCGTCCGCACAGGCCACCGACTCTGGAAGTCCAACTTCGTGCACTTGCGGCAATCGTCATGATGTGCCACAGAATCTCCACGCGAGTTCAACCTCAAGATCTACAAAATATCAACTTTGTTTGTTCTGATTATAAGTCTAAACGGGCATGTGCACATGTTTATACGCTGATCTCGCCGCGTGTTGCGCACCAGCCTCGCGACTGATAACACGCGACCACGGCAGAGCGACAAGCGTAGATAAGACACAAGTGTTGGCCAGGGACGCACTGCGATGCTGCGGGAAGTGATTCTTCACCTTCAACGATGAGCAAAACAGAATGCTATTGCTGCACTCCAACTCGCAGGTCGCGCAATGTCACAAGGCTGGCGCCGCACGCCTCACGTCACGGCGCAGGCAGGCTGCGCCTCCTGGCTCGTTTTCTTCAGCATGCAGCCTTCCTCACGCAATTGACGTTCCGTACAGCAGCTCTGGTATACTTTCTCTTCTTCCCCACTGACCTGGCAGAATAAATCCCAACCCACAAGGAAACACGACAGCTACCACCTCCACGCCTTGCTAGACAACGTCGCCGCACGCTGATCGTCCCTCTGATCACCTTCGACGCGTCAAGGCTTCGGACCGACAGCGAATGTAAAAACGTACTCGATCTCATGTGCCTTTTATACACGGCAGACGATGGAAGGCTCAAATGGACCGAGGACTTGCTCGGGGATAAGATTCCTGATTATGCGATCCTCTTCTGCACACAACAGGCTCGGAATGTTGGTCTGATATACTTCTGGGTAGACTCTTGCTGCATCGACAAATCGAACAGCGTTGAGCTTCAGGAAACGATCAATTCCATGTTTCGATGGTATTAGAACGCAAGGAAGTGTTACGTCTACCTTTCGGACGTTGCGCGAAAGACCCTTGATTTTGACGGCGTGTCAGCTTTGAAGAAGAGCAGATGATTCACCAGAGGCTGGACGCTCCAGGAACTTCTGGCTCCTCAGTCAGTGGGCTTCTATTCGAAAGAGGGAGATTGGCTAGGGGACAAGGCGTCGCTTCAGCACGTCGTCCACGAGATCACCAAGCTACCCCTAAATGCTCTGTCAGGAACGCCGGTGACCGAGTACAGTGTGGATCAGCGTCTTTCTTGGGCAGAGAACCGTCAGACGACACGCGAAGAAGATAAAGCATATTGTCTCCTAGGTTTAGCCGGCATCCACATGCCTCTCATATATGGCGAGGGCGAAGCTCACGCTATGAAGAGACTGAAAGCAACAATACGAGGATTGTCAGAAGACGACAGGCTTGTAAAAATACGTCGCTAGCTTTCTGTGCCGGATCCATCGACGAATCACCACAAAGCACTTCAGCAACGGCAGGCTGACACAGGACTTTGGCTGCTGCAGGGGGAGCATTTCGCGAGATGGAAGGAGCCACCTGCCTCGAAGCTCTGGCTGCATGGTATTCCAGGCTGCGGCAAGACCATTCTGAGCTCCAGCATTGTGGAGAGTCTGCTGCATTACTACCATGAACGCTCGGGCGTGGTGACTGCATACTTCTATTTCAGGTTCAATGATGCCCAGAAGCAGGACCCGGGTTCGATGCTACGCTCGCTGCTCTTCCAGCTATCACAGCACACCATCACGATCCCCGAAAACCTCAACGCCTTGTTTTCATCTTGCGGGAATGGGCAACAGCAACCGTCTCTACATGCATGTCTAGAGGTAACAAGGCAGATAATGCTACAGTTCAGACATGTCTTCGTGGTTCTTGATGCTCTCGACGAATGCTCACACCGTGTGGAGCTCATGGATGTGCTGGAAACAGTTGCAGGCTGGGAACTCCAGAATCTGCATCTCCTTATGACCAGCCGCAGAGAGCGAGACATCGAAAGCTCTTTAGCAGGATTTGTGGATGAAGCGGACAAGATGTCTCCAGAGTGACGCGGTAGACGAAATGTTGCACGCTAGCAGGGCTATCCCTACACTCTCTCGTTGTACACGTATATATAGCTTCCCTCGTTCATAGCTACACAATAAACTCAGTCCTTCATTCCTCCTTCCACATCACACATCCAAGACGAAGATATCGAGCGATATGTTCAACAAAGGCTATCTGACGACAAAGATCTGGTCAAGTGGAACAGTGATGCCGCTATAAGACAAGAGATTGAGGCCGCACTGATGAAAGGTGCCCGTGGAATGTAATCGAGACCTCAACACCTAGCTGATCCTGACCTGACAGGAAGACAGATTCCGCTGGGCTGTATGTCAGCTTGACACGATCGGAAAGTGTCGCAACCGAGCGATGCTCCGAAAAGCTCTCGCGACACTGCCTCCAACACTAGACCAAACTTACGGACGTATACTTCGTAGCATCAGCGAGGACGACTCCGCTTACGCCATGCGCATCCTGCAGTGGCTGACCTTTTCTGTGCGCCCGCTTTGCATTGAGGAGATCAGCGAAATCGTCGCCATTGACGCAGCCCGAGACCCAGCCTTTGACCGCGACGAAATGCTGGAAGATCCTCTGGATGCTCTGAACATTTGTTCGAGTCTCATCACCATAATTACAGCTGAGAAGGGCTATGATGGCAGGCCTTTCAATAACATTGTATCCCTAGCTCACTACTCTGTCCAAGAATATCTCATCTCAGATCGGATCATGCGAGGAAAGGCAAAGCAGTACAACATGCGGGAAGCGGACTGTCACGACGAGATGACACGAGCGCCTTTGAAGTATATTGTCAGATGTGAGAGAACAGAGCAGACATGAAGGAAGCAGAAGGTTGTTGTATTGAGCGAGCAATAGAGAGCGTTTATATACACAACCAA